>CM026215.1:2346981-2441981 GCA_014839995.1 Xenentodon cancila
AAAAAAAAAAAAAAAAAAGGTTTAATTTATCTCAACCTGAAAATAGAGGTTGTTCCACAACTATAAAGGTTCTGTGACCAAACTCTGTCCTCAACCACAGGCTGACAGCCGCGGCTACCCGGAGGCCATCTACCCAGCCGGGAACGCTGCAGCCGCTTCAGCAGCTGGTTTCTCCACCTTCCAGGTTGACAGTCAATCAGAGGACCCCACCAGGACCCAAGCTCTGACCGAGAACCTCGGCTAGTGAAGGGTTGGTTAGCTGAGTGTCCTGGCGGAGCCACAGGTTTGTTCTACTTATTTGTCAATTTTTAGATTAACCGAGGATGGGCGGAGTCAACTATTGCTGAAGCGGCGTGGTCTAGACCCCGACAAGACAGTACCTAAGAATCCAGCAGATGGCTTCAGAGAATCCAGGAGAGCAGGAGCAGCAGGTACAGCAGGGTACAACAAGTACCAGCATCACCATGGTAGGACCTCCAGGAACCAGCATCACATGGGGAACCCACATCACCATGAGAACAAACATCACCATGGTAGGACCTCCAGGAACCAGCATCACATGGGGAACCCACATCACCATGAGAACCAATATCCCCATGGTCGGACCTGCAGGAACCAACATCACATGGGGAACCCACATCACCATGAGAACCAACATCACCATGGTTGGACCTGCAGGAACCAACATCACATGGGGAACCCACATCACCATTAAACCCAGCATCACCATGAGAACAAACATCACCATGGTAGGACCTGCAGGAACCAGCATCACATGGGGAACCCACATCACCATGAGAACCAATATCCCCATGGTCGGACCTGCAGGAACCAACATCACATGGGGAACCCACATCACCATGAGAACCAGCATCACCATGGTAGGACCTGCAGGAACCAGCATCACATGGGGAACCCACATCACCATGACAACCAACATCACCATGGTAGGACCTCCAGGAACCAGCATCACATGGGGAACCCACATCACCATGACAACCAACATCACCATGGTCGGACCTCCAGGAACCAGCATCACATGGGGAACCCACATCACCATGAGAACCAACTTCACCATGGTAGGACCTCCAGAAACCAGCATCACATGGGGAACCCACATCACCATGAGAACCAACATCACCATGGTCGGACCTCCAGGAACCAGCATCACATGGGGAACCCACATCACCATGAGAACCAACATCACCATGGTAGGACCTCCAGGAACCAGCATCACATGGGGAACCCACATCACCATGAGAACCAACATCACCATGGTAGGACCTCCAGGAACCAGCATCACATGGGGAACCCACATCACCATGAGAACCAATATCACCATGGTCGGACCTGAAGGAACCAACATCACATGGGGAACCCACATCACCATGAGAACCAACATCACCATGGTAGGACCTCCAGGAACCAGCATCACATGGGGAACCCACATCACCATGAGAACCAACATCACCATGGTAGGACCTCCAGGAACCAGCATCACATGGGGAACCCACATCACCATGAGAACCAATATCACCATGGTCGGACCTGCAGGAACCAACATCACATGGGGAACCCACATCACCATGAGAACCAACATCACCATGGTTGGACCTACAGGAACCAACATCACATGGGGAACCCACATCACCATTAAACCCAGCATCACCATGAGAACAAAAATCACCATGGTAGGACCTGCAGGAACCCACATCACATGGGGAACCCACATCACCATGACAACCAACATCACCATGGTAGGACCTCCAGGAACCAGCATCACATGGGGAACCCACATCACCATGACAACCAACATCACCATGGTCGGACCTCCAGGAACCAGCATCACATGGGGAACCCACATCACCATGAGATCCAACATCACCATGGTAGGACCTCCAGGAACCAGCATCACATGGGGAACCCACATCACCATGAGAACCAACATCACCATGGTCGGACCTGCAGGAACCAACATCACATGGGGAACCCACATCACCATGAGAACCAACATCACCATGGTCGGACCTGCAGGAACCAACATCACATGGGGAACCCACATCACCATGAGAACCAACATCACCATGGTTGGACCTGCAGGAACCAACATCACATGGGGAACCCACATCACCATTAAACCCAGCATCACCATGAGAACAAACATCACCATGGTAGGACCTGCAGGAACCCACATCACATGGGGAACCCACATCACCATGAGAACCAGCATCACCATGGTAGGACCTGCAGGAACCAGCATCACATGGGGAACCCACATCACCATAAGAACCAACATCACCATGGTCGGACCTGCAGGAATCTACATCAACAATCAAAGGTCTTCAGCCTGACCTTTAATGTGGAGTGGAAGTCTGTCTCCAGGACCAAGACCAGAAGCAATTATAGAACCTGATAGTTGAAGGCCATCCTTTTTAGACCTCCAGGCTCTTGGAACAGCAAGTAAACCTGCATTTAGGGAGCAGAGTGCTCTGCTAGGACCGTATGAAACTATGAGGTTCTTCACCAATGTTGGAGCTTCATGATTTAAGGCTTTTTATAGATGAAGTCATTTTAAATTTAATTGATTTAACAGGAAAGTAGTGCAATGAAACTATAACTGTTGAGATGTGAGCTCTGCTCCCAGTTCTAGTAACAACTTGTAATGCAGCATGTCGGACCAGGGGAACGTTTTTAACAGAAATCATTACACTGATCCAGCCTGGAGGGAACAAAGGCATGAATTCATTTTTCTGCATTCTGTTGAGCCAGGATGTTTTTCCATCCATCCATCCATCCATCCATCCATCCATCCATCCATCCATCCATCCATCCATCCATCCATCCATCCATCCATCCATCCAGACTGGTTGGGTAAACTCCCATGAATCCAGAATCCTGCTGAAGGTGTAGAGCTGGTCCACTGTTGCACCACCAGGATGAAAACTACACTGCTTCTCTTCAATCTGAGATTCGACTATCTGGTGGACCCTCCTTTTCAGGATGCTAAGGGCCTGTAGAGAACCTGCAGGTCTGGATCCAGACCCTAGGGGAACACTGGTGTTTGGTTTGAACCCTGTAAACTTAGAGGAAGTTCTGGAAGGCTCTACCACCATCAGGACTGGGTTTAGCCAGTCAAGCACAGCCAGAACACACATAAGACAGGAGCCACACACACACACACACACACACACACACACACACACACACACACACACACACACACACACACACACACACACACACACACACACACACACACACACAGCCGCGTGCAAAGACAGACCAGTTAAGCATGACAGCATAGCAGGAGGGAAATGCTGAAAAAAAGAAAGTAGAAATGCAAAGACAGGCAAAGCGCTCTGCCGTGCATGTTAAAACGACATCTCCAGCAGCTTATTTCAAAAACAGCACACAGCAGCACTTACACCCACACACACACACACACACACACACACACACACACACACACACACACACACACACACACACCAACAACCATCTCAACAACAAGCCGACACACCTCAAGAAGCTGGAGGTGCTGCTCTGCATCTACAATCCTTTGGAGTAAAACCACGAGGACGCGTTTTCAGGGTTTTCAGGGTTTTCAGGGTTTTCAGGAGGAAGATGACGGCACGAACGCTCACTTTCTGTCGTGCTGCGTCTGAGCTTCACACTGAAAATAAAAAACTTCTTTCTCTGGATAAGCACACACCTCCATCATCAGGGGACTCATTTCAGTCCCCACAGCTTCTGACTCCAGATTTAGTAAACTACAGAGCAGCAGCTTCCACACAGACGCTTAACAACTTTTAATCGGCATGATTGACAGCCAAGCCTTTGATGTGGGGCTCTGAGCCGTACTTCCTTAAACTGCATTTATAAGTGATCTGTACTCAAAACACTTTCTGTCATGTCCAAAACTTAAAACCCACTTATGTTTTTATGTTGCGTAAGACCATGAAAAAAATCAGAGTCAAAAATGAGAAAATAAAAAAAGAGTTATATTTTTTATGGTGTAGTTATTTTTATAAGATTTTTATTTCCATTACATTGTTTCATACTTTGTGAAGAAGTAAATTTCCCCATTTCCGCATTGTATTATATTATATTGGATTGTATCGTCTTTTAACAAAAATAAAGACAAAAACAAGAAGGAAAAAAATTTGGGCAATACTAAGAACCCCCACACAGCTTCTACAAGATTTAGGAGGGTAACCTGCAGCCGGGTGTTGCTAATCATCATCACTGATTAACCAATCATCATAATTGATGAACTGACCATCATGTTTTGCCAGGCCAGTTAGTGCAAAAAACCCAGTGATGTACTGAAACAGAACCCCGGCCAGACTGAGCTGCAGTACAGACTCTTGTTTTCTAGTAAACTATTGTCCGGACCAGTAAGTGGTCCATTTTGGTCCCACGGCTGTGATGGAGAGGTCACCTGGGCATCGCCGGGCCCCAGGCGTCCAACACAACCTACCAGCCAGGACTTTGAACCAGCAGACATCAAGGCCTTCTCTGACACAAAGGTGCTTTCACCACCTCCTATCTGCTGATGGAACAGTGACCTTCACGTGCACACCAGGAGATAGCATTCACAGCCACAGCTGCAAAAATCTGATCAAAGTCCACGATGATGACCAACAGAAGTCAAAAGTGGCTCAAATGACCTGCTGGTCTCTGCGGGTCTGAGCATTTCTAAGGTTACTGGGTCGGATGTGGGCCGGTCCTGTAAAAACATCAGTTAGACAACTGCAGCCTGTCTGGAACAAACTCCCAGAAGCCTCAGATCAGCGGGAACACTCAGCTTATTTAAACGCAGGTTGAAGAAGTCTCTGTAAAGCACGTTGAAGCATCTTGGCTGTAAAAATAAACTTGTGACTTCACAAATGGTAATGATGTAAAGATGACCACTCTGACACAAAAACTTTAGGGCCTGCAATCATACACTGTATAAAAAAATACATAAATAAATTTAAAAAAAAATAAAATCTGTGATGCTACCCACACGTTTCTGAAGCCTCCTTTGGTTGGACGACACCTACCAGGCTCAGGTATCATGAGTTATTATTATTGTTGTTGTTTGAAACCATCCTGGTCCAAACATCCTGAACCAGCAGGTTCTTCAAACTCGAGTTAGTCGACCCCGTTAAACCGCGCACCCGTGTTTGTTGCTTCAGCAGCACTTTTGTGGTTTTATTGGCTTTTCAGCATTGACAGAATTTTCCAGAGAGCCACTGGTGACTGACAATCCTTTGTCCCTAATTGGTCTCCAGTGCGAACACATTTGCATTCACTGTCTTTGTTTAGCTGTTGCACTCATCCAATTACCTTATTTATAGCAGGAGAACCATCTTCAGATTTTAAACCATCAGAACAATAAAGTCTAACAAGAAAGGCGCATAAATGTAGACAGAACAGGATAAACAGAGTCGGGAGAAGCAGCGAATGTTGCTTTAGTGCACAGAGGCCTGTTACATGTCTGTGAGACATTAACTGTAGCAGCAATAACGTTTCCTGTCAGTGCTCAGAGTTCTGGTCCTTCTTTGCATCGTTGTTTTAGGTCATTGGGGTTTTTGGACGTTCACTTCTGCACAGCTCTCTGAAGGTCCCACCACAGCATCTCACCCAGGTGCAGGTCTGGACTTTGACCAGGCCGTTACATACGGTAATGTTGATTCTTTTATCCTAATCAATTCAGATGCACATTTGCAGCCAGTGACTGCAGCATGTCCAGGTCCCGTAAAGAAACCCAGACCGACTCCCTCCGGCTAACTTCAGCCAGGATTACTGACATATCCCGACTTAATCCCGTGTCTTGGTTTGACTGTAAAGACTTAATCAAACCCTGTCATCGGGTTTTCATCTCTGCTTGACGGCTGTGTCCAGTAAATCCAGCACGGTGGAGAATCACCCCAACAACGTTAGACTGGAGCGTGCACAGTACGGCTGCTCACGCCATCAGCTGGCGGTGGCTTCACAGCAGGAGGAAGATGAAGTGTCACTGGAGGCTCAAAACAGGGGAAGAGTTGAAAGCGGAGAAAGGGTGATGAAGGTGGAATTCAATCAGACGCTCAACGCCACCACAACGCCAAAGAAGTGAAGCTATGTCAGAAACAGCTTTCTATGGCGCTGAAGCGGGAGCTCGATAACAATGAAGACGGGCTCCTTTGTGCTCCTGTGTTAGACGTTTGTGTGTCTTTCAAAGCCTGAACCGCTGCACCAAAATACAGAAGAAAATCTCATCTTTTGTCCTCTTTGTTACTTCTTTTAATCTATATTCCAGGAGCCGGTGGCTGTTTAAAGTGCTTTATCAGACTGAAGACTGGAAGCAACAGTATCTGGAATACATTCCCTGTCTGCCGTGTCTGTTCCCCATGGAAACACACTGAGATAAATACACACACACGGCAGGATTCGGTTGTCTGGCTTCTCCACAGGCTATCATCGTTCCTGCCGCAGTAAAAAGGCAGGTCAGGTTATCACACCAGGCGCAGGTACAACAGCATCGCCTCCAGGCAGGTACATCCATTTCTGGTTGAATGAATCCAGTTAAATCACAAATTATTACAACTTTTGTTATTTTAAGTCTTTCAGCCATGGTTTTCTTGGGTTTCATATAAATGTTATCAAGCTGTCTGGGTACCATTTTCAAGAGGTACACAATTGATTAAACCGTAAATCAAAGTTTTGAAAGAGCAGTCGCATCAGGACCTTCCAGAGATTTTTTTTCAAAATGACTTTCTGGGTCCACTGCATTAATAACGTCTGCAGATTGGTCCTCTAAACTCCAATAACAGATCAATCTCACCCATTTATCTCCACCTGCAAACATTTGAAACTTTTGGGTTGAAGCCAAAGAAGGAAATCTGAAAACCTGCAGTTCCACTTCTGACCACTAGGGTCTGGATGCAGACCCTAGTGGGTCTATTCTTCTTCACAATGAACTTGAACCTTAACTTCAGCTACCATTTTGAGTAGATCTGATCTCAATTTTAAATTCCTGATAAAACTATTGAGTTTGTTTTTTTGTTTTTTGAGTGTGTTTTTTTTTAACAAACTTGGCCAGCTGGACCGCTGAGGTTCATGTAGCCGATGAAGAATAAAAAGCTGCATCATTTGTTACCTCTGATGTGTGAATTCAGGCACTGGGTACGATTTAATGATTTCCTGTGTGAGAACTGATGAGTGGGAGCACACACACACACACACACACACACACACACACACACACACACAGATCAATGTTATCCTGAAATTCTGGCCTGAACTGCAGTCGGGTCGGCCAGTGGAAAGACCTGAAACTGAAAGCAGAGCAGCTATCGAACCAGCCAGTCAACAATGACGGCGGAGCACATGAACAGCTCGGCAATCTCCATTCACACACACACACACACACACACACACACACACACACACACACACACACACACACACACACACACACACACACACACACACGGTAAACAAGCTTATTAGGAGCTGTACGGTTTCAGCTTGCATGAGCACAAATGTTAAATACTCGCAGCCTCTTTAAAATTGATGATCCTCTCAAGTTTTTGGTGAATATTTTTAAAATGTTTCTGCATCAAAGAACAAAAACAAAGACTCCTAATGTTTCTGAATGACTTGACTATTGAAGAGCCTTTTTTCTCTGTCCATAAAGGACAACATGATAACACCAACTCCAGCTCCGACTAACGATGTAAAACTGCAGTGACAGCGTTTCGGAGGACCGACCCACGGCGAGGCTGCATGAACAATATCACGGACCAGCCTACCAGAGAACCTGAGGGCTGCGGAGAACGTTAATGTTTTAAAAAGCAGACTCAAGACCTACTTTTTTAAACTGGCTTTTAACTAATGTCCCCTTTGTTTTAATTCTGTTTCGGACTTTCTACCTTAGATTTTCTGTTTAGCCACATTATTTAACCACATATTTACTGTTATTCTTTGCTGATGTTATTTATTTATTATATTTGTCTTTTTCTACTACACTTTATTATCATTGTTTTTAATAATAATAGCGGTTTATCCCGCTGGAAACGTCTGACGGCAGCTCTGCAGATATTGCAGTGGGTTTGAAGAAGCGGAGGTGGGCGTGTTCCCGTTGGAAAACCGGACTTCAGAAACCAACGGGTCACATGACGAACGCCTCATCCACTGTTTTATACTGTCTACGGGTGGGATCCATACGTCCGTCCTACAGAGGTGGTGTTTGCCACCGTACTACCCTGCTTGGTGGTGGGTTGTGGGATCCACTTTGTTTTTACTGTTAACCACTCTGCAGTTTATTGTACAAAAGGTGGTATACGAGTAAAGGTTTGAACACCATCTTTAGGAAATTCCTTTGAAAAGATGCAACAAAAGATAAGAAGATTGAGTTGCTTTGACTAATGATAAGTCACCGAGCTAATTTAGTCACAAAAAAGAAAAAAAGTCAAATATGTAAATATGAAGGAAGGCGTCTGCACAGCAGATCAAGGCTTGCCAGAACTGTACAAATGACTGGACAGACGGTGTGTTTGCTGGTCACAGGTTTCCTGAAGTGCGGGTTCGAAGCCCGTCTTTCCTCATACTGTGCAGCATCATAAAAACAAACGGCCACCTCCTTATGCCAGGCCACCCGCCGGGTTGAGCTGGACCCTCCAGGTTCACTAACCGGATCGCTGCCATACGGGCAGACAGCCACCTTCAGCTCTGCCAGGACTCACACTCTGGTCCTGGCCCTGAACCCTGGGCTGGAGGAGAGTCCTGGTTGGAGCTTGGTCAGAGGTCCAGAGTCCTTGTTTTAATTCGGTCAGTGATCATTTCAGGTGTTGTTTTGGCGGTGACCTTTACATCTAATCCTAACTTTAGACAACCATGTTCAACCAGAAACCGCTGGTGAAGAGAAACAAAGTGATCCAGCTACCGGTGACAGAGGGAGGGCGGAGTTGTTTCACCTGTTTACCTGTTTCTGGATTAACAAAGATTAGGAAGAATTGTGTTCTCCCAAAATGATGTCAACAAGAGCTCTGGAAAACAAGCTCCAAAAAACTCTTCAGAACCCATCACCGAGATTTGTCCGGTTGTTTTTATACGGTTTTTAGGTATCCTCTTACGTAAGTGGGGACTTTAGCATTGCAGTATGATTTCTTTTGTTTTTGGCTTGGTTTTTGTTAGATAAATGATGGAAGTTGTGGTTCATCTGAGGTTGTATTTGTATACTGAGACCAACCATGATCAGATAGTAAACCTATGCGTCTCCTTCAGGAGCTGTTAGAAATCTGGTTCTGGTTTAAAGCAGAAAATCTGATTCTCCGACATCACACTTCCAGAGCCTCAGCTGGTGTTTGTGTGCATGCTCGGTGCTGTGAGGATATTTACTTGAATTCTTCACGGAAATGCAAAGCAAATCCTTGTGAAAATCCGGTTGCAGGTTCAGGTGAGACCAGGCTGTAGGTTAGCTGTCCATAATCTGATGTAATGCCCCCTGAAGTGATGGAAACATGCCTCTGTGTGTGGGAAACAGGTGTTGACCAGCTCATCTAAGCAGATGGCATCATCGTCTGTGGGCTCGTCCTCCTTCACACCAGCACTTCCCCCGCCCGAGCTCGTTCCCTCCCCCATCAGGACCAGCTGTGATGCAGGTATGCTCTCTACCTCATGTTCGCTTCCATGTCAGATTTTAACGGCATATTTTGCTGTTGTTATCGATGAACATGGACTCTACGACTCATTTTCAGTTTATTTTCTGAGAAGACTTGCTTCTGTATTTCTCCCCTGAGCAACGCTCGTGATTAATGGGCAATAAACCCTGTTGCTCAACCATAAAAACTGTTTCCCAATTGGACTGCAGAGCTACAACTCCAGAGCGTAATTCCAGGAAAGTGTGTTTTTCTCCTTTTTATTACACTCATCAGCAGATTGCGTTACTGTAATAAAGCCCCACGTTTCCAATTTCTGAAGCCGATTTTCTGTCAAATGTTGTAATTGTCTCAAACATTAGACTAACTTTAGATCTGTATGAGAAAAAAAATCTCCTTTTTTGTTAAAATGGAGCTATAAAGTTGACAAAGGGCTCTGACGAAATCAGCTGCTTGTTGGGAAGGTCATGGCTCAGAAGGTGGAACCATAAACTGTAGAAGAACTGGACAAACGGCACCCAAAGGTTTTTTAGGAGCACTTTAGAAGCATTCTTTTTGTTGTACCATGTTGGTTGGAACCTGCAACCCAAAACTGGGTGTAATGAGCAGGCCTGGAGGCCAGCTGGGGAACGCCCACCAGTTCTGTAAGGTGGGTCTGTGCTAGAAGTCCAGTGGTGTTGAGGAGCCATTTAAGCCCCAACTTCTCGTGCTTTGTATTGATACTGAGATGTCTGCTCTGCACGCTGGGCTGATTTGACAGAAAACTAGAAGGTCCTTCTAAGTAAAAGGTACATTGGGTATAAAGCGTGTGCATAAAAGATTTTGAAACGATGTTATTCCTGCCGTTTCACAGGTTCAAAATTTAGAGTGAATAAAATCATCAGACGAAGATTCCAGTGCATAATTTCCTAAACGGGAACTGGTGGTTCTTGAGGACCATGAATAGGATCAAAACCCAGATCCAGCGTGCTGTAGTCCAAAGTCTGTTCAAACGTTCAAATGATGGTTCCACAGTAAAATACGCCTGAGATGCAGCTATCACTGTTTTTGGTCAAAGCCTGTTATTTCCAACACGATTTTCCGTCTGTTTATGTATAAATCATGACCAAATGTCATAGCACGCTCATCCTGGTGGAGCCAGATGTTTTAATACGGTTTTATGTTGTATTTTTCTCAAAATTGAAAGCCATGAAAACTGATCACATTTTGTATGAAAACGTAAGAATGACGAGAGGAAATGTGGTGCGTTGGCACCCCTTAATAAGAAGACAAACAGCTATATAAATAAAGACTGTTAACATGACCAAATTACTTTTAACTTTAGGCAGGTCCCCCTCCGCAGACACTACAGGACCTCCATCCTCCTTGGTCCAGTTCCAACCCATCGGATCACTGGGATGAATCCAGCTTCAGCTTTGTGAAGCTTAGATGCATCTTGGAGCAAAATATTGTTTTAAGACATTTGCATATTCAGGTTACTGATATTAAACTGTTTCATGAACAGAGCGAATGTCCTTCTGAAAATGTTCTGACTGCTACAGATTTAGCACATGAACCTGAGCACAGCTAAGCCCCAGCTCCACCAGAATTACTCCGTTAATCAATGTTAGGCGAAACAACGAACCAGATGATCATGTTCAGGTCAGCGGCTCATAACTAGTGATGTTTTATTGCACATCGGTGTATAATTATGTGCAGCTGCTCACATTAACCTTCGCTCCAGCAGCAGAAACCTCAGATTAGCAGCCGTTCAAGCAGAAAGATGACTGTTAAGAGTTGAAACCGCAGCTGAACGCTGGGAAAAACACGACTGAATATATCAAATGTTCCTTCGTAAAAGCGCCGTCAAACATGAGCCACAGGTGTAGCCAGCAGCGAAGTTGGCATAAGTCCTAACACACCCTTGGACTCTTGTGGGAGACATGATTCATAAATACTGAAGAGAACATTAGAGGCAGTTGTCAATCCCTCCAGGACTGGACGTCCCATCACAGAGCTCACACCTCTCGAAGAGACTCGAAGAACTCAAACCAGAGCTACGTCTCATACCGAGCAGTTCACGTCTTAACTGCTAAAATCATGTCAGTCAAGTGAGAAAGCATTTGAACGAACTCACGAGACTCCTAGAACAACGTCCTGTTGACAAAGAGGATAATGAACAGCGCCTGAAAAACCCCTCGTCCCCTCTGTCAGGCACGGAGGTGGAGGTATGGTGGTCTGGGGTTGGTAGACTCAGAGCTTGTAAGACAAATACGTCACTTCTCATTATCCTCCTGTTTCCTTTAATGCTTGAACAGATTTATTTTTGACAAAATGTTTTTTTAAAACCATTTTAATCTGTTAAAAAATTAATTGCTCATATTAAATATTTGTTCATTAACATATTATCCTATTCTCAATTAAAATAGCCAGTCACAGCCAGTCTCCATCTGTCAGACAGATGTCCTCACGTTTGTCTCTAGAAGACTCTGGTCCACCGAGGAGTTCACGGTACACTCAGTTACTGACAGGTATCCAATTTCACACCATCATCCCTCCACCTCCGTGCTTCACAGGTGGTCTGAGGTGTTTCTGATGGTTCTCTCCAAACATGGTTCTGGACATGAAGACCAAACATCTCCAATCGGGTCTCACCTGTCCAGAGGACATTGATCCAGAGGTCTGCTGGTTTGTTCAGATGCAGATTTGTGAACTTCAGTCATGTTTTCATGTTTTCTTTTAGACAGAAGAGGTTTTCTCCTGAAAAATTCTTCCAAACAAACCGTTGTGGCCTTAGCATCTTACATCTCAGTGAGGCCGGCTGGCTTTAAAATGGAGCTCCTGTGCTTTTATATTTGTCTGAGCATTGAATGGTCTGATCTTGGGGAGGGATTGCTTCTTGATTGATTCTTGTGAGAAGATTGACAACTATCTTGAATGTTTTCCATTTGTGAATGATGTTGAATGCCAGCAAATTGACAAGACATCCGCTTTTCTAGACGTTTGAAAACCTGATGGTGATCAGTTCATCAATGAAGATGATCAGTTCATCATTTATGATGATCAGTTCATCAATGAAGAAGATCAGTTCATCAATGAAGATGATCAGTTCATCAGTGAAGATGATCAGTTCATCATTTATGATGATCAGTTCATCAATGAAGATGATCAGTTCATCAGTGAAGATGATCAGTTCATCATTTATGATGATCAGTTCATCAATGAAGAAGATCAGTTCATCAATGAAGATGATCAGTTCATCATTTATGATGATCAGTTCATCAATGAAGATGATCAGTTCATCAGTTAAGATGATCAGTTCATCAATGAAGATGATCAGTTCATTAGTTAAGATGATCAGTTCATCAGTTAAGATGATCAGTTCATCAGTTAAGATGATCAGTTCATCAATGAAGATGATCAGTTCATCAGTTAAGATGATCAGTTCATCAATGAAGATGATCAGTTCATCATTTATGATGATCATTTCATCAGTGAAGATGATCAGTTCATCAATGAAGATGATCAGTTCATCAGTGAAGATGATCAGTTCATCAGTGAAGATGATCAGTTCATCATTTATGATGATCAGTTCATCAATGAAGATGATCAGTTCATCAGTGAAGATGATCAGTTCATCATTTATGATGATCAGTTCATCAATGAAGAAGATCAGTTCATCAATGAAGATGATCAGTTCATCATTTATGATGATCAGTTCATCAATGAAGATGATCAGTTCATCAGTTAAGATGATCAGTTCATCAATGAAGATGATCAGTTCATTAGTTAAGATGATCAGTTCATCAATGAAGATGATCAGTTCATCAGTGAAGATGATCAGTTCATCATTTATGATGATCAGTTCATCAATGAAGATGATCAGTTCATCAGTGAAGATGATCAGTTCATCATTTATGATGATCAGTTCATCAATGAAGAAGATCAGTTCATCAGTTAAGATGATCAGTTCATCAATGAAGATGATCAGTTCATCAGTTAAGATGATCAGTTCATCAGTTAAGATGATCAGTTCATCAATGAAGATGATCAGTTCATCAGTTAAGATGATCAGTTCATCAATGAAGATGATCAGTTCATTAGTTAAGATGATCAGTTCATCAGTTAAGATGATCAGTTCATCAGTTAAGATGATCAGTTCATCAATGAAGATGATCAGTTCATCAGTTAAGATGATCAGTTCATCAATGAAGATGATCAGTTCATCATTTATGATGATCATTTCATCAGTGAAGATGATCAGTTCATCAATGAAGATGATCAGTTCATCAGTGAAGATGATCAGTTCATCAGTGAAGATGATCAGTTCATCATTTATGATGATCAGTTCATCAATGAAGATGATCAGTTCATCAGTGAAGATGATCAGTTCATCATTTATGATGATCAGTTCATCAATGAAGAAGATCAGTTCATCAATGAAGATGATCAGTTCATCATTTATGATGATCAGTTCATCAATGAAGATGATCAGTTCATCAGTTAAGATGATCAGTTCATCAATGAAGATGATCAGTTCATTAGTTAAGATGATCAGTTCATCAGTTAAGATGATCAGTTCATCAGTTAAGATGATCAGTTCATCAATGAAGATGATCAGTTCATCAGTGAAGATGATCAGTTCATCATTTATGATGATCAGTTCATCAATGAAGATGATCAGTTCATCAGTGAAGATGATCAGTTCATCATTTATGATGATCAGTTCATCAATGAAGAAGATCAGTTCATCAATGAAGATGATCAGTTCATCATTTATGATGATCAGTTCATCAATGAAGATGATCAGTTCATCAGTTAAGATGATCAGTTCATCAATGAAGATGATCAGTTCATTAGTTAAGATGATCAGTTCATCAGTTAAGATGATCAGTTCATTAGTTAAGATGATCAGTTCATCAGTTAAGATGATCAGTTCATCAGTTAAGATGATCAGTTCATCAATGAAGATGATCAGTTCATCAATGAAGATGATCAGTTCATCAATGAAGATGATCAGTTCATCCAGGGCTGGAACTCATTTGAAGGTACTTTGGATTTCCCAAATGTTTTTTTGTGCTTAATTTCTGTTAAATAAATAATAGCACAGTTAAAAAAGTTTCTTCTTCTGAGGTTGTTGCCTAAAACTGAGATTATTTTTATCTTATGGTTACATAGAAAGACTAAAACAATGATAAATACAAATAAATCATGTGATAAAAGAGGATTCACGTGGATTCGTCATGTCAGAAGCCACAGGCGCTTATGTAAGTGACAACACAACAATGACTATTAACACCTTCTGGGATGACGACGTCTCACATTCCACAATCACCATTCAATCTTATAAATCTGTTTGTCATGGCAACAAGCTGATCTGGAGCTGGAGGAGCAGCTGTGTCCTGATAAACGGCATGAAGACGCCTCCCGTGGTCGAGTCGATGAGGTGTGCAGGTGGAGCGTGACTGTGTTTGCTTGATTAGCCAGTAAAACGAACACAGAGGAAGAAGAAACGATTTCAGCAGCACTCTGAACTGCTGCAGCTTCGGCGCGCTGTCTTCTTATGTGACAACATTTAATCCTCACGAGGATTAAATGTCCTCAAAAAGGAAAAGAGAGAAGAGCAAAGTATTCCAGAGTCAGAACACTTTTACTTCTCAGAGCTGGAAGGGGGTCGGGCCTCAGATTAGTGCAGGATTAAGTGGAAATGTCAGAGAGGGAATGGTTTGGGAATGAATACAGTCAATGAAGTTCCTGACAAGAACGCAGCGGGAATACAAATGTGTGTGTGGACATGTAGGTGTTTGTTCGCTCCAGTGAAGTCATTGAAACCCTCCTCACACTCCTGCCTGCCTCCGGCAAACAGCAGGAAGAGCTGATGGAGGGAGGAGACGAGAGGAAGAGGGGGGAGGGATGAAGGAGACGGCTCCATCCCTCCTCGCCGACCAGTGACGACCTCCCACTCTGTTGACGGTCTTGCCGTGTGTTTTGTGTCATTAGCTGATCCTGTAACCAGAAAAGGTGAAACTTAAAGGCTTATTTCCTGAGGTGTTAACTGGAAGCCTGCAGCAAGGTCTGATCAAAACAACACAGCCGCACAGCTCCACTTTCAACCACCAGTGTATACCTGCGTTGGTAGCGGCTGGTTTCATGTCACAAGCTCATCTGCATCCAAGAAATCAGGTAACATGTTTTTATTCACACCAGTCTTGATACAACAGCTTTAACCCTTTAAAAACCATTTCCTCTAAAAGTGCACACACTTCCAACACAAGCAGCCACACGAGCTGCTACCAAACACCGACCTTCTAACTTCAACTGGCCGCCAGAGGCTGCAACGCCAGTCCATCTGCATGACCTCCATGTTCTGAAATACACATATTTACAGTTCAAAAAACCTTTTAGTCTCAATCATCGGATTTCACATCCATAACAACTCAGAGGGGGGTGAGTTGTTTTGTACCGCGCCAGTCTCACATGTGTGTGTGAATGTGTGTGTCCTCTGGTCTTAACCCACAAATAAAGACAGAATTGTGTCTCTGCCGCAGCGGCGTTGGTGGAGAGGCGGCCGAGAGCTGACAGAAGAAAGGACCTGAGCTTTGAGCGTGAACCTCGGGGTGGCCGTGACCCAAATGCCAACATGAAAACAGTCGGCGATAAATTATAAAACAGAGGACAAATACTTCTGAAGCATGAGCGCGACACTCAGACTGGAATACCGAAGACGCCACATATAAATCAGTGTAATTTCCCTTTGCGGAACACTTTATTTCTAATCGTTTGATTCAGCCGGCAGAAAAACCTGAGCTGGAAACGAAAAACATTCACATAATAATTCATACGCAGAGGCTAGATTCCCGCTTTCTAACATCAAAACATTAAAAAATGATCTGATCGCTGTGGGTCTGAGAGTTAAAAAAAACAACCTCAGATGAAAAATCCCAGACTATTATTTATTTAACAAATTTAAAAAAAATGAAGTCAGTCTGGGCAATACAAAGTACCCTCTTACAACTGAGGAACTGATCATCAGCAGATGTGGAGACCTCTATAAAAGCAGATGTTTTGTGGTATGCTGGTCTGGATCAGGAGTGTGTTAACAGAATGCCAAGAAGGAACAACATCAGCAGTGGTCTTGGAGGTCCACATCAGTCAGGAAAAAGATTTCCAAACTTTTTATTATCAAACTTTCTATAGTTTGAAAGTGAAAAACATCCAAGACACTTGTCAATCTACCCAGGAGTGGACAAAAAAATTCATGTCAACAACATACTATGAAACGCTATGAGAAATACTACAAATAAAACCAAAACATCTTGTTTGAAAGAAGAATGGAACAGAATTCCTGTTCAACCACATGAGACGCTACAAAAGAGTGTTAGACCCAAAAAACCCAAGAAAAAAGATATAATACAGTCCTAATGCTCTCCCGTAAGACACAGACAAAGTCAGACAGGAAAATTCCAGTTATTGCTCCAAGTTCGATCTGAAGCCAGAAGAACTTGACATTTGCAATATGTAAAAAAGGATTTCTAGTACCGGTGCCTACGACTGTAATTTTAACATGAACAGATCATGTTGTCATGGCGACTGTCCTGTTGACATGATTTGCCCCTGCAGCTGCATTTAACTGGATATTTCAGTCGTGAAGTGTTTGATGGGTAACCCCGGAGCCATGCTGCCAGGAATCACTTTTATTTCAGCCTAGTGCTATTAAAATGTATAACTGGTCTCTATCTGGACTCTAACTGGGAAGCACATCCATCATGTTGCTGCTCGGGATCATCTCACAGCTGGAAAACTGCTCGGGATCGGCCCACAGCTGGAAAACTGCTCTGGATCGTCCCACAGCTGGAAAACTGCTCAGGATTGTCCCACAGCTGGAAAACTGCTCGGGATAATCCCACAGCTGGAAAACTGCTCGGGATCGTCCCACAGCTGGAAAACTGCTCGGGATAATCCCACAGCTGGAAAACTGCTCGGGATCGTCCCACAGCTGGAAAACTGCTCGGGATAATCCCACAGCTGGAAAACTGCTCGGGATAATCCCACAGCTGGAAAACTGCTCTGGATCGTCCCACAAGTGGAAAACTCCTCGGGATAATCCCACAGCTGGAAAACTGCTCGGGATAATCCCACAGCTGGAAAACTGCTCGGGATCCTCCCACAGCTGGACAACTGCTCGGGATAATCCCACAGCTGGAAAACTGCTCGGGATCGTCCCACAGCTGGAAAACTGCTCGGGATCGTCCCACAGCTGGAAAACTGCCCCCCTGCTCCATCTTTTGTCCGGCTGACACTGGTAGATTTAACAGATACATTCTCTGGTCTCCTGATAGATTCCCTCTGAATCATAATCCATTTTCGTCAGCCAACACCATCCTTTGACACTTCTGCTCATACATGCCAGCCATCGGGTATTTTGGAAAAACTGAGCGGATCATTAATCTGCACTCAGGTCACATCTCACTGATGGATGCTGTTTTGTTTCAGCTTGTAGTAAAAACATCTCACCCACCAGAACATTGTGTATCAATCCACAATCCAAACATCAGAAACGGGAAACTGCTCATCTTTAGACCTATGAAGACTATTTCCACCTTAACAGTTCTAAAGTCAAGCAGTTAAATGAACACAGTAATAAAGCTGCCACCAGAAACCAGCCGCTACGTGGGCTAGTTTAAAGCTCACACTACAAAGATTGTAATGGTATAAAGATGAACACTCTGATACAAAAACTGAACTACAAAAACTTCCCTTTCTACAGTCCAACTCTGAATTCAGTCTCATCTTTGGTGTTTCACCATCAGAAAAAGGCTCCACTAGATTCATGGACTCACAAGACTCTGAGACAACGCAGGGTCAGTTCTGACGTCTCGGACCGTTTCCAACGCAAGAAGGCAAACCTCGTGGCCATTTTATTGGTTTTGACTGGATAATTCCTGAAGTGATGTGAATTTGTGATCTGTCTGTTGATTCTACTGGCTGTGACGATTCCATAGAGGTGTCAGTTATCCAGATCCATCATCATTCCTGAGATACGTCCGGGTACAAACATCCCCGCAGCAACTATAACTAAATGCACCCAAATGTTAAAATTAAAAAAAATTATCTCAATATTCTTCTACAAGTCTCTAAAACTTCTCAGAAACATCAGAGTTAGGCTGTAGGAGGTTTTATTTTGTTTTAGTTGTTCTCAGACTGTAGAAGAAGAGCTGAACACACCCGTTGTGACATCATCACCAACATCATCATTGTGGAAAGTGATTTTAAAGCCTCTCTTACTCGTACTGCAAGGCGCCATGTCTTTATGCCGAGCGCAAGGTGGGCAAAGAGGGTTGAATATCTGGTCTCAGGACTGAGAAGCGTCAGCGTTTGTTCAACGTTCCTGACAACTACACTGAAGGGAACGTCTCCCTAGTCGCGTTTCCATCACCCCCTAAGAATCAAAAAAGAAAACCTGTGGAAACATCTCTAATTCTTTTTACGCGTTCACAAGGTGGTTTTTCAGGCGCTTCGATAATCCAGACTATCCAAGGATCATCCGCTGGCGTCCTCGTCTGACCATTTCCTCAGCAGCGGTAATTGCAATAATTTGTCAAAGACTGAAGATGTTTTTGTCCATCTTCTTCAACGTGAGAAGTCTCGCAGGACGAGACACGAACTTTCGGGGACAGAACAAGGAGAGTTATGCTTCTGCAGAGAAAAACAACGTTCGGCGGAAACACCGACCCCCAGCCGCTTTGCCTTTATCGCAAATTTAGCTTTGCTTCTCTTTTGCAATAAAATGTAATGAAAACGCGACTCCTGAGAGAACATTAATCCAAGAAGAGGAGGACCCTCGTCTCTGAGGACTTTCCTGTCATGAAAGTGAAAAGTGAAAAGTGAAGCGTCCAGCGCTCACATTAGAGGATCTTATTTATCTGTCACACATTCACACCTCCTGTCTCTGCACGGTTCAGTCGTTTTCTCTGACATTTCACATTTTTCTTCTTTCTCAGTTCATCATCTAAGTCAGATTTTTCTTCCAGCTTCTTTCCTGCCGTAAACACCTTGAGCGCCCGGACAACTTTGTTTTCCAGCTCACATTTATTTCCCCCGGGGCAACAATCTAACAGTCATCTAACAGAGACCTTGAAACAGCTCCTGCCGGTTGACCAATTATCTTCAGGGCTAACGAACCCGCAGCTTCACCCAACCGCTCACACCTCGCTGATCTAATCAATATCTCCTGATGTGGAGGTGCCAGTGGAGCTGTTGTGGTGAAACCTGGCACGTCAGCACTTCTTGTCATTTTACCGAAGCTGCTGATTGTTTGACCACTAAGTGTCACAACATTTAACCTGATTTCTGACTGGTGAAGGCTATTAGCTATGGCTTCAGCATAATTAACACAATAAATGTACATTAATTAATGTAAACATAACAAGCTGCAACTGTAAAGACATGTTCAGCTGACTGGGACTGCTAGCGCACCACCCGCGCAGCGGCCGAGGCTCGCTGTGCAGCAGTTAGCTAGCCACGCAGCGGCTATCAAACCAGTCAATTAGTACCACTACCAACCACTAGGGTTCAGTTCCAGACCTGCCGTTCCTCTACGGACCACCAGGGTCCGGATCCAGACCTGCGGTCCCTCTACGGACCAATAGGGTCCGGATCCAGACTTGCGGTCCCTCTACGGACCACTAGGGTCCGGATCCAGACCTGCGGTTCCCTCTACGGACCACTAGGGTCCGGATAGGGTCCGGATCCAGGCCTGCGGTCCCTCTACGGACCAATAGGGTCCGGATCCAGACCTGCAGTTCCCTCTACGGACCACTAGGGTCCGGATCCAGGCCTGCGGTCCCTCTACGGACCAATAGGGTCCGGATCCAGACCTGCAGTTCCCTCTACGGACCACTAGGGTCCGGATCCAGAACTGCGGTCCCTCTACGGACCACTAGGGTCCGGATCCAGACCTGCGGTCCCTCTACCGACCACTAGGGTCCAGATCCAGACCTGCGGTCCCTCTACGGACCACTAGGGTTCAGATCCAGACCTGCGGTTCCTCTACAGACCACTAGGGTCCGGATCCAGACCTGCGGTCTAGTTTGGTCTCCACAGTTTCGCATCCATGACTATCTGTCATCACTGCCTAGTCAGTTCTTCTTCTATGGTTCATATATCAAACTATGTCACAATTGAGCTCCAAGCTCCCAGACGAGCCCCTAAATACAAAAATGAGCCGGTTCTCTAAGGCTGCAACCTCAAATGGAGACTGAACACATGTTTATTACTGAATTACACAAAGGGACATCTTCCACACCTTCACAGATGAAGCCTCTGATGCCTGATTCAACGCCAACGGCGCCACCGCAGGCCCAACAGCTCTGATGTCGAGTGAAGGTACAAGCGAGCCGTCAGCTTTGGGTGGTGTGGATTATTTGTAAAATGGCTTCGGTGGGATTGTGGTATCAAAGGCTGGTGGACGGGGGAGCAGAGCGGAGGCTCAGAGTGAGCTTTGAGGCAAATGGGAACTGAAATATTAACCTTTTAAAAGGCTCAGCAGCAGACACGCCGGATCCCGACGGCCCGCTCTGAGCGACTTTGACAAGTGTCACAATGAGTTTGTGTGTAACTCAGACTCAAAATATAGATTTTCACTCTAATCCCAGACAACCGTTTCAACCCTCTCTCTGGATCATAATTCGGCATTTGACATGTGTATATTTAATCAGCAATTAAATTTAGAGTTTCAGAGAGGAGCTCTTGTTCATTTAAATCCAATGCTGACCTCCAAACAGCTGCTGCCTAAAAAGGTGTTACTTTTAGAGCAATAGGCTTATTTTCTTCCTTTTCTTGCTGTGTTAGATGAGAAAAACGATACCGCTCTACTGGATGTCCATTAAACATGAAGCAGCTGTGGGATTATTCACTCAGCTCCAGTCGTCGCTGCCTTCGCCACCGACGCTCTGTAATTTCTCTGTTTGAGCCAACAGAGCTTTGACTGCTGGAAATCAGAAACGTGGCTCCAGTTCAGCAACATTTCACTCAGTCGCCCGGCGATGACTCTTTATGGCTGAAACAGCAGAAACACCAGGAACATCACAGCAGCATATAAACGAGCCTTTTTTCCATGATGCTCGAGTTTCTGAAAGCTGTCAACATGACCTGCAGTCGTGTGCAAAAGTCACTCCATCTTGTCACGTGACCCGGCTTCAGCAAGGCTTCGGCTGTCCAGGTCCCGTGGCCACAAAACAATCCCCAATCATCACCCCCCCACAGTCGTGCTTGACAGTGGGTGTTTCCATTAGCGGGGGTCCAGGGTGAAGCCGAGGAGGCTGGAACTGAACGGGGCCGACTTCCTCCTCGGCCCTTTTGGCCGCCGCGTTTCCATTTATGGTGTCGGACCTGGTTGGCTCCACTGACTTAGAAAACTATCACTCCATGTGTCTAATACTAAGAACTACTATGGTCAGATGTTTTTTCCTCCCGAGTACACGAAACCAACGCTTCCCTGGAGCGCTGAAAGACGGCTGCTGAAAGTCACAGCTCTGGGAAACTGCTAACATCCTGGATTCGGCAGTAAAGAAGCCGGTCTGGGAAGGGTGTTTCACCGTATTTTGACGTGCCTTTCCGAGCCTGTGTCCTTGTTTGTGTTTGCTGCAGCAGGAGTGTAAAATGTCGCACAAGCTGCCATCTCAATTATCTCCTGCACTCATTAGGAGCAGAAGTGTCACGCCGTCTCACATATGCTCGAGGTTTCTGCAGCACGTTTACCAGAGAACCAAGAGAACCGTTCAGAAACCAGGCGAGGTGGTTGGTCCTGTTTTGATGTCTCGGTGAAGAGGAGGTGTTCTGCAGCTGCAGCTGCACCGTAGCTCAGTTACCACAACTATCTCTCCCAACCTATGATCCTAATCAATATAACATAACACGCATCCTCTGTCAAATCTGTCCAAACTTCCGAATCTCTGACATCACTACTGGAACGGTATCTGAAAGGAGGCTGGTCGTAGTAGCCTGCGGGTCGACCAAGGTTACAAACACAGGGTAGCAAGTCAAAGACCAAGAAACAATTTCACAAATAAAAACGGAAACCATAGAAAAACAAAGACGACAACAGACAGGAACACTCAACAATCGTTTACAAATCTTTACTAAAAGCCTGCCTGTACAGGTGTGCTTTAAGATGTTTTTTAAGAATATCCACAGTGGAGACAGAGCATGCCCGTGGTGCAGCCCGTTGGGCAGTGGTCCACTTATTCAACTTGGAACGTCCTGAAATGACCCGAGGTAAGGGTCATTCAGCCAGAGGATCCAGCTGCTGCCGGAGGTTGAAACTGATGATCTAAGGGCAGTCCAACTGGTTTCCTCTGGTTAGTCCTGGTTAGGAGCCTTCAACCCCTGAACCTTCCATACCAACCAAAACTGGTCTCAGCGATCTCACATGCCACATTAATATACACATTCAACCCGCCTCGACCTCAAGTCGGTTTTCATTACAGTTCAGAACCATCCCAACGGGGGTGGGGCTGCTACCGGAGATCCTTCAGACCGCTAGCGGAGATCCTTCAGACCGCTACAGGAGATCCTTCAGACCGCTACCGGAGATCCTTCAGGCCGCTACCGGAGATCCTTCAGACCGCTACCGGAGATCCTTCAGACGTCTACAGGAGATCATTCAGACCGCTACCAGAGATCCTTCAGACCGCTACTGGAGATCCTTCAGACGTCTACAGGAGATCATTCAGACCGCTACCAGAGATCCTTCAGACCGCTACAGAAGATCCTTCAGACTGCTACAGGAGATCCTTCAGGCCGCTACCAGAGATCCTTCAGACCGCTACTGGAGATCCTTCAGACCGCTACCGGAGATCCTTCAGACCGCTGCAGGAGATCCTTCAGACCGCTACAGGAGATCCTTCAGACCGCTACAGGAGATCCTTCAGACCGCTACAGGAGATCCTTCAGACCGCTACAGGAGATCCTTCAGACCGCTACCAGAGATCCTTCAGACCGCTACAGGAGATCCTTCAGACCGCTACAGGAGATCCTTCAGGCCGCTACCGGAGATCCTTCAGACCGCTACAGGAGATCCTTCAGGCCTCTACCGGAGATCCTTCAGACTGATACTGGAGATCCTTCAGACCTCTACTGGAGATCCTTCAGACCGCTACCGGAGATCCTTCAGACCGCTACTGGAGATCCTTCAGATGTCTACAGGAGATCATTCAGACCGCTACCAGAGATCCTTCAGACCGCTACAGAAGATCCTTCAGACTGCTACAGGAGATCCTTCAGGCCGCTACCAGAGATCCTTCAGACCGCTACTGGAGATCCTTCAGACCGCTACCGGAGATCCTTCAGACCGCTGCAGGAGATCCTTCAGACCGCTACAGGAGATCCTTCAGACCGCTACAGGAGATCCTTCAGACCGCTACAGGAGATCCTTCAGACCGCTACAGGAGATCCTTCAGACCGCTACAGGAGATCATTCAGACCGCTACAGGAGATCCTTCAGGCCGCCACCGGAGATCCTTCAGACCGCTACAGGAGATCCTTCAGGCCTCTACCGGAGATCCTTCAGACTGATACTGGAGATCCTTTAGACCTCTACTGGAGATCCTTCAGACCGCTACCGGAGATCCTTCAGACCGCTACAGGAGATCCTTCAGGCCGCTACCGGAGATCATTCAGACCGCTACCGGAGATCCTTCAGACCGCTACAGGAGATCCTTCAGGCCGCTACCGGAGATCCTATAGACCGCTACCGGAGATCCTTCAGGCCGCTACAGGAGATCCTTCAGACGTCTACAGGAGATCCTTCAGACGTCTACAGGAGATCCTTCAGACGTCTACAGGAGATCCTTCAGACGTCTACAGGAGATCCTTCATGCTACTGCAATAAACCTCTAAAATGATTCTTTTACAATCTTCTCCATAAAAGACTGAAATCCTGCCTGCTGCAACAATGAATATAACAATTAATTTTCCTTCTGCAGTCAATAATTGATTTTAAATTAGAATTTGACCTTTGAAAACTGTTTTCCTTCCTTTGGCAGGATCCAGGCCAGCCTGGATCCTGCCACTTATCGTCTTTAAAATAAGAGTGATTGTGGTCTCTTAGCTCCTAATTCACAGCTCAGAAGTTCAGACTGAACAGCTAAAGCGGAGACAGCTCACTGAAGGATCTGAGCGTTTGTTAGACGGTTTAACAAGCCGGGTGTAGACCGGATGTAGACGTTGGATTTACCAGCCCTGACATCTCCACCTTGGCTGCCTTTGTGACACAAGTCCTGCTTTTGAAAAGGCTTAGGAAGTGTGTGTATGTGTGTGTTCGTCGGCATCCGTCCAGCATTATCCGCTGGCTGCAGGATTGCACAGATGATGCTGACACTTCTCTACAATAGAAGCAATTAACTAAAGCTTAACTCGGTATACGTCTGTTTTAATCCATGTGTGTGTGTGTGTCTGTGTGTGTGTGTGTGTGCAGGGATGTAATGTATTATCACGGGTGGAACAAGTATTAAATCCACACAAGTAAGAAAAAATATCATCTTTGACTTCATTATTCCCTGATCAGGGATACCGACCACTAGGGTCTGGATCCGGACCTGCAGGTCCTCTACTGACCACTTCATCCCCGCGTAGCCCCAGAAATCCTCGTTTCAGACGTTGTTTCTGAAGACACATATCAGGATGATGGAAGGACGTCCTTCCATCAGAATCGCTGAGGCCATGTTATCGTAGATTATAGTTTTTGGGTCGGGGTGGCCCCTGCCCAGCTGGCGGCCCCCAGAGCCCAGAAACCCCTCGGTTCACACGGGGTGTGCCCAGTTGTTTTATTCAGTCTGTGACTCGGACCCGCTGTTTAAAGGTTTTCTAACAGAACCGCTGCAAACCTCTGAACTATTTCTTTGGTTTTTGTACCCACTCAGTAAAAATCTTAATATGCTAAAAACTTCCGCTTGTGACTGTTCCAGTCCCGATCTTCCCACCTTGTTAGCTCTTCACTGGGAGCAGAAAGATGTTAAACGATGTTAATCAGCAGCTCGTATTCTAGGCAGCTCTCGGAGAAATGAAAGGTTAAACCCCCACAAGCCCACCTGCTGCCGGTCACCTCTAACTTCCTGGTGGATTCTTCCTCAGCTGCTGCTTTCGTAATCTTTGACCTGCCACGTCTCTGCCAGCTGTCTCCTGACAATAACAGCAGGACTCGACCGGCATTTGTACCAGACGACTGGACTTTTTAAAGGCAAGAACAAATACATACACAGATAAAGACAGAGAGGAGAACCATCTAAACGTCTGCTGCAGAAACAACCCAAACCTCTGATCAGACTAGAATCAAACTCGAACCCCCCCGACCTCTCCCAACACAGCTGTCTGCAGCTGTCCGAGGAGGATGAATTCATCTGTTACACCTTAAAAATGAAATGCATTTGTGAACGAGAGTTCAGCTAGATCAAAAAACAAAGCTGGGTAGCATAAACTTCGCTGAGCAGCATAGATATCCCGATGGATGTTTGGAGGGTCTGGATCCAGACCTGCAGGTCCTCTACCGACCACTGGGGTCAGGATCCAGACCTACAGGTCCTCTACCGACCACTGGGGTCAGGATCCGGACCTGCAGGTCCTCTACCGACCACTGGGGTCAGGATTCAGACCTGCAGGTCCTCTACCGACCACTGGGGTCAGGATTCGGACCTGCAGGTCCTCTACCGACCATTGGGGTCCGGATCCAGACCTGCAGGTCCTCTACCGACCACTGGGGTCAGGATCCGGACCTGCAGGTCCTCTACCGACCACTGGGGTCAGGATCCGGACCTGCAGGTCTTCTACCGACCACTGGGGTCAGAATCCGGACCTGCATGTCCTCTACCGACCACTGGGGTCAGGATCCGGACCTGCAGGTCTTCTACCGATCACTGGGGTCAGGATCCGGACCTGCAGGTCCTCTACCGACCACTGGGGTCAGGATCCGGACCTGCAGGTCTTCTACCGACCACTGGGGTCAGAATCCGGACCTGCATGTCCTCTACCGACCACTGGGGTCAGGATCCGGACTTACAGCTCCACTACCGACCACTAGGGTCAGGATCCGGACCTGCAGGTCCTCTACCGACCACTGGGGTCAGGATCCGGACCTGCAGGTCCTCTACCAACCACTGGGGTCTGGATCCATTGACATTAAAATGTTTAACTTTACAGTAAAAATAAACATTTGTACTTTACAGGGAGTTTTTTATGTGTCATATTAAGATAAATTACATAAGAGCACAAATTCAGGTATAACAAGGGGTGTGGTTTTTGATTGATGATTATGTCTGGTAAATGCACACGAAAATAATAAAGATTAATTGATAATTGATCATTAATTGTCCCAGTAATCGAGTACCGTAAATTCCAGACTATAGAGCGCACCTGATTATAAGCCGCAGGCTTAAACAGCCATAAAAATGAACTAATTCACGTTCATTTCTTACATTTAAATAAATAATATATTTAAATAAATAAATAAAACACTGTGTTATTCTTCTTAAGCATTGTCCAGATATTTACACAGAAAGATATTACAGGTTAGGATTTTTTAAAATTATTTTTATTTAATCCACTTAGTAACATAAACATATTTACATACCTACATATTGTACATGCTTTTCTATAACGGCGCCTAAAACGTGGCTACCCTGAAATATGGCCTACGTTCATATCGGAACACAACTGCGTTGGACGCTATGAGTTGCTGATGCTCTTTTACTCAACAGTGCATGAACAGTATTCCAGTTTCGTCTAATAAATTGTAACTTATAACTTAATAACTTAACTCCTTATAACATATACCACATACCCCATCCTACCAGAAAAAGTCACTCATTGCCTTCTTCAAGTTCCTCCTGCGCACTAAAACCATCAAAGTCCTCTAATTCAGCGTCTGAATTGAACAGCCTCAGGATCTCATCACTCACTAGAGTCTCCTCGTTTTTAATGTCACTTGAGTGCGCGCCGACTTCTTCATCGCGCAGCAGCAAGGCCTTTCGGAACCCGTTGGTGATGGTTGATGTTTTCACGCGGCTCCACGCCTTTAGGATCCACTGGCAGACTTGAGTTAAAGATGCTCTTCGCATGCGTCCTGTTTTAGTAAAGGATTTCTCGCCGCTTGTCATCCAAGTCTGCCACTCTTCACGCAGTGCCACTTTAAATGCCCAACTAAAGTTGTGATTAACAATAACGGTAGCTGTGATTAATCATACAATTTCATTGGACCGCTGTGAACTACTCATTCATTTTATTGGTCTACTGTTGCTGGGCGAAATGTTTTTCCCGCCACGAAAAAAAAATGAATAAGCCGCACTGTGGTATAGGCCGCAGTGTTTAAAGTGTAGGAAAAAAGTAGCGGCTTATAGTCCAGAATTTACGGTACATTTCTGAAATGCCCCTCCCTAACGGGCAGCCGTGATGTCATCACCAAAACGACATTTGAAACACGAGTTCCTGTCGCAAACGTTCACTGGCGGTGCCACGGCTCCTCTGGCGTGGACGTGCCGATGGTATCAATAAAAGTACCAAGCTAAGACAGTTACTCCTCGTTTCAGTAGTGACTTCATAACTGGACTCTAATAGTTTCCTAAACCTAACCTAACCTATGGAAGACTTTGGACTCTGCATGTCAGACCCCCGTGTTCCCTCAACTCTTCCCAAATGTCCTTCATGTTCCTCCGTCTCTTGTCCTTGTCCACTATGTCTCCCTGAAACTTACTTCAAATGTTCACAAAAGTCTGGAGCCCGAGGATCAGGTTGTGTAATAAGGCTGAGGTCATTCAAGCAGAAGAAACAATCTCCTCCGTCTCCCGCTCACTTCCATTTTTCTGTCCTTTCATTCGCAAGGACCAGCAGAGAAAATAAAAGACAAGGAGGGAGGAAGCTGAGGAGAAACGAGGAGGGCTGATGTGACAGCAGGAGGTGGGGGATTACAAGACGGATGAGTTTTAGAGGAGGGAGGCGAGGATCTGTACATCTTTAAATGAAGCAGACATGCCTTATTGATGTTTGTACAACAGAAACGGCGGCGGCGAGGGTCGATACGAGGCTGCGTGGCTCTGGAACTCTTGAGTCTGCACTCGCCCATTCAACTATCCTCCTACCAGATTACTGTCTTACCTCGCGAAATCAGAGCCCGCAGTGATCCGGCCTATCTGCAACCACCGCTACAGCCGTGACAGAACACAAACGCCAAAATGTGAACACGCACGCACGATAACACGTCTGCTCAGTGACATTACACCTCTGCTGGAGCTCATTAAACACAGACACCAACGATGAGATGGAGCCACTGATGCAGTACGTGATTCGTGTGTGTGTGTACGTGCTTGTTTATGTGTCGCCATGGGGACAAAACATTAACAGAACTCCGGCTTGTGAGGACCAACTTAGGGCCCCCACGAAGGTAGAGTCATTTAAGTTTTTGGCGTTGAAGATTGGAATTAGATTATGGATTCAGGTCCTGCCGCCATGGTGAAGCAGAGGCTTCACATTCAATCTCCAGAAAGCCTGGGTGACATCATGGGCGTTTATACTGCTCCTGGATCCCACCATGCACTGGTTTTCAGCTGGCTTTAGCACAGTGGGTGGAGCTGTTGTCCTTCAACCAGAAGACGCCTGACCGGTCAACGCGTCCTGCGTTAAGACACTAAACCCCCATATTGCCCATCTGTTCCTCACCAGGAGTTAAAATCTGAGGTCAAAACGACCTCCGATGAACAACACATGACAGATCACAGTTACAGTATCTGCCGGAGCCAAAATACAGAAGATTTGTGCAAAACACAGAAAACCTTTTCTTCCAGAAGACATAATAAAGATATTTTGTTGATCAACTTGAATAGAAAGTCCCTGTACGAGTGTGAGTGACTGCGATGAAGACACACTGGTCCAGGACTGAGAGGAATCTGGGACAGGAGGGTAAAGTGGGTGGTAGTGGAGGGGTCTACTTCACTCCCTCCTCCAACCCGCCCCTCGGTATTTTTAGAGCCCTTCATTTCAGATATTGCAGTGAACTGTTTCTGAATCACACCCTCTTCTAAACTGTGCCATTAGATATTCACGTGACTTGTAGCAGCTTAGATATTTGGCACATCGGAAGGTTTTTGAAACCTTACAATAGTTTTTCTTAGCTGTTTTCAGAGACGATACCCTCCTCCGTCAGCATCCACGGCAGCTCCTGCCTCCAGCTTCCACCTCCCCACTTCAGACTGTTTTCTGATTTCACAGCTGACGCTGTGTTCCCACTGGTGGAATCTCCCCTCTGTCTCCCACCGAACTGCAGCTCTTATTGACAGGTGATCTCCTCCTCTGCAGCGAAGCTCCCACACACACCAGTGGGCTCCAGTCCACGTCATACCAGGCTGCTGTGCCAGAAACTGCTCCCACAGTAAATTACCAGCAACCAGGTTTATTTAGAGACTTCAAAGACCACCTCCAGCTCCCCTTGCCCCCTCATCAAAGCTGCTTCTTGCTACATAAAGACTATGTAGATAAATAGGGACCGCAGTCACCACCAGGGGTCTCCAAGTTACAAGGTCAACGTCCCTATTCGCCATAAGTGAAGACATAAATGAGCTCTCTTCATTTAAAACCTACTAAAGAAGAACATTTGATCAATTTATAGCATAATCAGCTCAGAATTTCTGGTTTTTCTCGTAAAATTATTAGATTATAAGGTCATAAATTCAAAACTTTTCTAACAAAGTTCCAAGTTTATGAAATCATTTTCGTAGAGAACGTTTTGTTTGCAGTCTCAAATGTATGCGTTCATGGAGAACCTTAAACTTTGACATTTGTGCATTTCTACAGACAGAAATACTTTAGTTTTTATTGGGAAAAAAGGTCAGAATTTAGGAGGGTTTATTTTTTAAATATGCAAGGTCTGAATTTTTTAACTTTTCTCAACAAAGATTCTAAATGTTGTAAACTAGTAAGATCACAAATGTGCAGTTTATACAGTCAGATCCTTTGTTTTCTTGATGATTTTGGAGTTCAAACATTCTCTGATTCCTTTTGCAAAGTTGCAAGTTGCAAATTTAATCTTTTTCTTCAATTTGGACTTAGAATTAAGTGAAAATGTGTGAGTTCTGAAGTCAGAATTTCTAACTGAATTTTCTCTCATGATTTGGGAGTTGGGAATTAATTTATTCTGACTTTAAAACACAAAATAGTCATTTTTTTAAATTTAGTGTGTTGTTAAGATCAGAAATTCTGAATATTTTGTTGAAAATGTTTAAAGTCTGAGTTTTCTCGCACAAATGTGTGAATTTATGAAGTCAGAATTTTCATGTTTTCTCTTTGAAAATTTACAAAATTAAAGATCAGAAATTCTGTTCTGTCTCTTGAAAATGTAACTTCTTTTTTTCCGAGTGTACACATACATTTCAGATTTTAGTGAAAATACGTGCGATTTTAAAATTAGAAAACTGTAAATTTTCTCTCTCAAAGTTGAGAACTTATAAATAAGGAATTTCATATCAATGTTGTGTTGAAGGTCAGATTTTCAATTTCCTCTTGAAAATGTGCAAGTTGATGAAATCGGTTTCTATCCATCCATCCAGAAGATGGATGCTGAAGATGAATGGATAGCATCCATCTTCCTCCTCTTATCCGGGTCGCAGGGGCAGCAGCCCAAGCAGGGAAGCCCAGACTTCCCTCTCCCTGGCCACTTCATTCAGTTCATTGGGGGGATCCCAAGGTGTTCCCAGGCCAGCCAAGAAACATAGTCCCTCCAGCGTGTCCTGGGTCCTCTCCAGGGTTTCCTCCCAGTGGGACATACCCAGAATACCTCACCAGGGAAGCACCCAGGAGATGTCCTCACCAGATGCCCAAGCCATCTGGCTCCTCTGCATGTGGAGTAGCAGCGCCTCTACTTTGAGCTCCTTCCTGATTCTTACCCCGTCTCGGATTCAGAGGTGCTGATTCTCATCCCAGTCGCTTCACTTTTGGCTGCGACCTGCTCCAGCAAGAGTTGAAGGTCTCGGCCTGATGAAGCCAACAGAACCACATCATCTGCAAAAAGCAGAGACCCAACTCTGAGGCCACCAAACCAGACCCCCCTCTGCTCCTCGGCTGCACCAAGAAATTCTGTCCATGAAGGTAATGAACCGAATCTGTGACAAAGGGCAGCCTTGGTGGAGTCCATCCCCCACAGGGAACGAGTCGGACTTACAGCCGACAATGCGGACCAAGTTGTGACACCACACATAGAGGTACCGGACAGGTACAGGGGATTCCAGCACCCCATACTCCCAGAGGACCTCCCACAGGAGTCCCTGAGGGACACGGTCGAAGGTCTTCTCCAAGTCCACAAAACACATGAGGACTGGTTGGGTAAACCCCCTCCAGGACCCTGCTGAGGGTGTAGAGCTGGTCCACTGTTCCACGGCCAGGACAAAAAACCACACAGCTCTTCTTGAATCCTTAAATCGAAGGTTTGACTATCCAACGAACCCTCACCTATAGGACCCCTGAATAAACCTCCCCAGGTAAGCTGAGGAGTGTGATCTCTGTAATTGGAGTACGTGCTCCTGACCCCCTTCTTAAAGAGGGGGACCACCCCAGTATGCCAATCCAGAGGCACTGTCCCCCATGTCCACAAAACTTGAAATTTAACTTTGGATTCACAAACGTAGCCCTTTTTCTTCCTAAAGTGTGACAGACTAGCTAGTCGTTTTAAAGAACTGTGCCATTACATCGGAGTTTTACAAAATAAGGGGCCCCCACATAATCTTGCTCAAGGCCCCCATAAAACTAGAAGCTGCCTGCCTCCTCCTGCGAGTATCAAAAACAAGTGAAAGATGTCAGAGACACAGTTGAAACTGAAGTCCAGCTGCTGTCCTCCTGCCTGGAAACAGGACAGAAGAGCTTTCTGACTTTCAGAAACCCTCCAGAAGGTCGCTGCTGAGCCTACCTCCCACTGACACGCTGCTCCACAGCAGACCGATCCACAGCACCGCGGGGACGGTTCCGCGGAATAGGACCGAGCGGGCGGCCGGAGGCATGACGACAAAAACCCTGTCCGGAGGACACGAACGGAGCAGGAAAAACAGACGAGGTCCCGGAGTGTCGGTGGGCCGGTGGACGGTCGGTAATGTCGGAGAAGTCCGCGTGTCAGAGCAGCATCTTCCTGCGGTCTGACTCCGATCCTCCTCCTCTCCTCCGCGTGCACTGCTGTCCTCCCTCTCTCTATGACACAAAGTCTCTCTACCGCTCTCTCTTTGTGTCATACAGTCTCTCTCTCTCTCTCTCTCTCTCTCTCTGTCATAGAGTCTTTCGCTCTCTCTCTTTGTGTGTCACACAATCTCACTCGCTCGCTCTCTCTCATAATATATATATATATATATATATATATATATATATATATATATATATATATATATATATATATATATATATATATATGTAAGGGACATATATATATATATATATGTCCCTTACATATATATATATATATATATATATATATATATATATATATATATATATATATGATTATATATATATATATATATATATATATATATATATATATATGTAAGGGACATATATATATATATATATATATATATATATATATGTCCCTTACATATATATATATATATATATATATATATGTAAGGGACATATATATATATATATATATAGTCCCCTTTCTCTCTCTCTCTCTCTCCTCTCTCTCTCTCTCTCTCTCTCTCTCTATATATATATATATATATATATATATATATATATATATATATATATATATATATATATATGTAAGGGACATATATATATATATATATATTATATATGTCCCTTACATATATATATATATATATATATATATGTAAGGGACATATATATATATATATAGTCCCTTTCTCTCTCTCTCTCTCTCTCTCTCTCTCTCTCTATATATATATATATATATATATATATATATATATATATATATATATATATATATATATATATGTGTGTGTGTGTGTTTGGGGGGGGGCGTGTATATGTTAAATTATAGAAATAAATGGAAATAGAAATAAATCGAACTGACTCACATTATTTCAAAACTGGACACACAAAATGCAAAATAAGTGGTGAAGAGTTCTAGTTCCACTAAAGTATTCTCTGAATTTTTTTGTCGATTGTCTTTCCATTTAATAATATAGACAGTGAAAAAGCTATTTCTCCTGTTTTCTTGTTGAGTTTGTGTCACTATAGTTCCAATGTATATAGAAATGCACGAAATTAAGTCTTTTTTTCCTCTGCCAGAGGACCCCAACTCTGTGGTCTGTGCCCCCCCTCCCCATGTTACACCCATGGGTCCTTGGATTGAATTTATAGCTTGAGGCCCCCCTAGTGGCTGCTGGACTCTAAGCATCTGTTTACAGATGTACAGATGTATGGAGGTCAGAGCTGGGTCTGTAACCTCGGAGTAAATGAAAGTTTTGTGTGTGTGGAAGTGTCAGAGTGACAGTGGGATCAGGACAGCCTTACATAAGATGGAGAGGAACTTCAGATGTGCAGGGCGGATGAGGGGATGGAATGGGGGCTAGGTTAGTTATGACTGTGGAGGCTGACTTACACGCCGTCTCATCCTGAGCTGGTAATCTGTTTAAGTAGCTGTATTTTACTGCAGGGATGTGCTGCAGTCCGATGGCTGTAGGGCTGATAAATGCTGACCGCTGAAGCAGAGCAACACGACACACTGTCAGTTCAGCGTTTCTTTGTGAAGCCGGAAAGAAAAAATTCATCTGGGCAACACGAAGCACCCCATAATTTAATATGGCTTCAGGGTTTTACCTTCAGCAGTGCTTTCTTGAATGATGTCATCTGTGTCTCACATGCTTGTGGTTCATCTTCACGACGCTGCTTCAGCTCAGTCAGGCTTCCGGGTTTCTGTTTACGGCTCCCATATGGTCCCAGTTTGGAAGAACCACAGCAAACGCAAACGGCATGTAGTATTATGTATTTATGCGTTCACATTTGGAATATAGCCTATATATTTGCCGGCAAGGTTTATTCTAAAAGCATTTTTTATTTTAAAAAAACATGGATGACACCAAGCATTACGCCAAGAGTGAGGGAGACATCAAAGATCTGATGGACCTCACAAGGATATGCAGCAGAGACCTCGGAATCTCATTCGGGCTGGACAAATGAGCTCGATTGGTGTCCATTAGGGACAAGATGATCAGTACTGAGGGGGTTGAGGGCAACATATCAGACGTTCTGGACGCCCCAAATACCTGGGAATTCAACAGGCAAACGGCAACTATGAGGAGGCAGCAAGGGAGTCGGTCATGGCCACGAACCTGAAAAGAGTCCGACAAGGAGTCAGCTGATCGGAAAGAACAGAGGTCATCAACACGTATGGCCTGCCGGAGATCAGATACCCGCTGGTGTAGTAACCAGGCCACACGAAGAGGTGGAAGCCACAGATATCAAGACAAGGAAGCTCCTCACGATGGATGGAGATTTCATCCCAAATCCAGCACCACGAGACTCTGCATGAAGCAGAAAGAGGGAGGCTGTGGATTGGTGGGCGTCAAAGCCACCATCCAGGGTGGAACAACAAAGGCATGACGGCATGAACCATCACCAGATGGAAGAAGTGGCTGACAAGACCCCAGCTACAACAGAGACCAGGTCTACCAGACCAGGTCTACCAGACCAGACAAGACCCCAGCTACAACAGAGACCAGGTCTACCAGACCAGACAAGACCCCAGCTACAACAGAGACCAGGTCTACCAGACCAGACAAGACCTCAGCTACAACAGAGACCAGGTCTACCAGACCAGACAAGACCCCAGCTACAACAGAGACTAGTTCTACCAGACCAGACAAGACCCCAGCTACAAGAGAGACCAGGTCTACCAGACCAGGTCTACCAGACCAGGTCTACCAGACCAGACAAGACCCCAGCTACAACAGAGACCTGGTCTATCCGACCAGGTCTACCAGACCAGACAAGACCCCAGCTACAACAGAGACCAGGTCTACCAGACCAGACAAGACCCCAGCTACAACAGAGACCAGGTCTATCAGACCAGGTCTACCAGACCAGACAAGACCCCAGCTACAACAGAGACCAGGTCTACCAGACCAGACAAGACCTCAGCTACAACAGAGACCAGGTCTACCAGACCAGACAAGACCCCAGCTACAACAGAGACTAGTTCTACCAGACCGTACAAGACCCCAGCTACAACAGAGACCAGGTCTACCAGACCAGACAAGACCTCAGCTACAACAGAGACCAGGTCTACCAGACCGTACAAGACCCCAGCTACAACAGAGACCAGGTCTACCAGACCGTACAAGACCCCAGCTACAACAGAGACCAGGTCTACCAGACCAGACAAGACCTCAGCTACAACAGAGACTAGTTCTACCAGACCAGACAAGACCCCAGCTACAACAGAGACCAGGTCTACCAGACCGTACAAGACCCCAGCTACAACAGAGACCAGGTCTACCAGACCAGACAAGACCTCAGCTACAACAGAGACCAGGTCTACCAGACCGTACAAGACCCCAGCTACAACAGAGACCAGGTCTACCAGACCGTACAAGACCCCAGCTACAACAGAGACTAGTTCTACCAGACCAGACAAGACCCCAGCTACAACAGAGACTAGTTCTACCAGACCGTACAAGACCCCAGCTACAACAGAGACCAGGTCTACCAGACCAGACAAGACCTCAGCTACAACAGAGACCAGGTCTACCAGACCGTACAAGACCCCAGCTACAACAGAGACCAGGTCTACCAGACCGTACAAGACCCCAGCTACAACAGAGACCAGGTCTACCAGACCAGACAAGACCCCAGCTACAACAGAGACTAGTTCTACCAGACCAGACAAGACCCCAGCTACAACAGAGACCAGGTCTACCAGACCAGACAAGACCCCAGCTACAACAGAGACTAGTTCTACCAGACCAGACAAGACCCCAGCTACAACAGAGACCAGGACGGATGCACTTTTCGCTCCCCTTCAGCCTGTCTGGATGTTAAAAATAAGAACTTACCCAGCAGTTGTGGCAGTGCCTAATGAGGGCTGCATGTTGTTTCCTGTGTGTTACTTCCTACAGGGTTTCCCTGATTTTTGTATTTCTGTGTACAAAACTGCTTTTTTCTTCAAGCAATTCTAATAACCCATTAACGAGATTTCCTATAGAGTGAATGCAGATTGAGACTCAGATTTCTGTTATCGGCATCATTCTTAGAGATGTTGTTTCATATCAGCATTACATCACACATGAAAGAAATTATAAACTGTCACAGAAACACCCCAAACTCTCATCTACGGATGAGCCCAGCCTCTCTCAGAGCTTTTGGTTTTGACTGGAGCAGCCTGCAGATTCACTCCTCCTCTCTTCAGTTTGTAGTTTGTGTCCGACGGCCATGCTTACTACCTGCTCAACTCCAAACAGCAAACATCACGTCGCTGGAGAAGTTTCGTGGAGCATTAAGCAGCTAAAGAGCCAATTATTTACCCCCAGGAGTTTCTAGATGATAAAAACAGAACCAAAAGAGCAAAATCATTTAAATGGACTCAGACAAAGCACAAATTGATCTTCTGTCTGGTGGAAATGTAAAAGACAGAGGAGCTTATGTTTTGCTTGGTGCTTTAGTCTCATCTTCACAGCTTGTTCGTTCCTGGCAAATCGCAGAAATGTAACTTTATTGTAGCAAAAGATGGATGGATGGATGGATGGATGGATGGATGGATGGATGGATGGATGGTAAAAGGATGGATGGATGGATGGATGGATGGATGGATGGATGGATGGATGATAAAAGGATGGTTGGTTGGATGGATGGATGGATGGATGGATGATAAAAGGATGGATGGATGGATGGATGGATGGATGGATGGATGATGGATGGATGGATGGATGGATGGATGGATGGATGGATGGATGGATGGATGGTTGGATGGATGGATGGATGGATGGATGGATGGATGATAAAAGGATGGATGGATGGATGGATGGATGGATGGATGGATGGATGGATGGATGGATGGATGATAAAAGGATGGATGGATGGATGGATGGATGGATGGATGATGGATGGATGGATGGATGGATGGATGGTTGGATGGATGGATGGATGGATGGATGGATGGATGGATGATGGATGGATGGATGGATGGATGGATGGATGGATGGATGATAAAAGGATGGATGGATGGATGGATGGATGGATGGATGGATGGATGATAGACCACATTTTTGTCTCTCACTCTGTCACCATCTTGGAGGAGTTCACTCCTCCCAAACCTGATTAATCCAAAAATGGACAAATGGGCAGAGCTGACAAGTCACACCCAGCTGAAGACACGCCCGCCTTCGCTCAGGCTGATGTAGATGTAATAATGTAGAGCTATGATGCAAACTAATGTTGATTCATTCTGATCAGATCTCGCAGCAGCGGTGGGATAAGCATCATTTATAAATGTTTTAATATAGATTGTACATACAGTATGGGTGTTTATGACAGTAAATAAACGTGCTCTGTCTCAGCCTAGCGGCTGTCTGCTACTGAAATGATCGGACTTTAAATGCTGAAGGAGAACAGATATCATTATTCCTGTTAACCCAGCGTCGGCTGAACACAGCAGTTTTTGATTTCACCATCGAGTCAACATGTTAACGATATATTCTGCTTTAAGATAGATAAAAACTTGTAAATGTCTTCTGCTTTTCTGACTTATTTACAGAATCAATGATGAAGTATCATTTAATATGTATAAGGAACGTTCTTCCTTCTGAAGAGTTTTTTCTAAAGTTGGCTCTCTATGACATCGTGGAGGGCAGTTTCCATATATGGTCGTATTCCCCAGGCTGTTCACACCTACCACACCTGGCACGTAACAGGTCACTTCAACAGCTGAAGTTCGTAACTGCTCAGGATGGATCAACCGATCCACGCTGGAGGTGCTGTGGAGCTGCTGACGAACGGGACACCCTGTTTCAGATGTGGTTTCAGGAGTAAATTCAGTAATAACCGCCGCACTTAGACGACGTTGTTTGCTCTTAGCTGAGCTTTATCCTTCCAGACGAACCCACAAGCAGTCATGGTGGTCTGCTGAATAAATAATGGCACCGTGAAAACCTTCTTTATGGTTGTTCTGTGGTTTCTGAGGTTGTTGTTTTGTTTTTTTTAATCAGCAGCTTGTAAAAATGTGCAGTTAAAGAAGCTGAAGTGAAAAAGTGCAGACAAGTGGGAAAAAAACAACGTTCTCATCTCTTTGTTTACATTTTGTTCTGCAGAAATGCTCCAAACACAAAAGCTGCTCAGGGCGACATTTTAGGTCACTGAGCAGGACGGTCGACAGCAGACCACTTCTACCGAGGTTCATCTGGGACAAACGGACCAACAACCCCCCTTATGCTGAACCAAAACACAATGCACCCATTTTCCTCTCATGAACAACCTCCCACACACACACACACACACACACACACACACACACACACACACACACACACACACACACACACACACACCGATGCTCGGAGGAAGATTTGTTAAAGTGAAGGACATGTTTGGCTCCTCTATTGTTCACAGTCCCTAACAGGCCACGTCTGACTGCACCGGCCTGTGACACACCAAAGCTCCGCCCACAGAGCCACGCTCCCTCAGACACACCGCCAGTAACCTCTCTGTTTTAATTGGTCTAATTCAGAGCTTAACTAGTGACGGAAAGTTTGATCCAAGAACCAAAGTTATATCTTCCAGGTTGAATCCATCCAGTAAATAAAAGGTTGCAGTTCCTGTACTGACCCCTAGGGTCTGGATTCAGACCTGCAGCTCCTGTACTGACCACTGGGGTCAGGATCCATCCATCCATCCATTATCTATACCCGCTTTTATCCGTGTCCGGGTCACGGGGGTCTGTCGGAGCCTATCCTGACGCATATCAGGCGAAAGGCAGGGGTCCACCCTGGACAGGTCGCCAGTCCATCCAGGGCCACATACAAACAACCAATCACACTCACATCTAGGGAGAATTTTAGAAAGATCAATTAACCTACCCTGCATGTTTTTGGACTGTGGGAGGAAGCCGGAGTACCCGGAGGAAACCCACGCAAGCACGGGGAGAACATGCAAACTCCACACAGAAAGACCCACCGGGCCGGGAATTGAACCGGGAACCTTCTTGCTGTGAGGCAACAGTGCTGACCACTAAGCCACCATGCTGCCTGGGTCAGGATCCATTTAACTCTATTTACTTAAGTCCTGATTTTAGTTCTTTTGGACCTGGTTTCGGTTCATCTGGTCCTGGTTTAAGTTTTGGCATGTTTAACATGTGGGTTATCAGCAAAACTTGGAATGAGGATTTGAACGGATCAGATCAGAATGAATGTAAAGTAATAATAATTAGCATCACAGGTTAAGTCAGCCAAGTTAAAGTTGATTGACATCAGGTGGGCGTGTCCCAGCCAGCTTCCAGGTCTGTCGGTTCCACCCTTTTGCATCAGTAATGCCCCGTACGAAGAAAACCTGTTGTTTGTTCAGTAATTACACAGTTTATGGTTCGATCGCAGGAGTCGATCAGGAGGTTCAGGAGGTGGGGCTCACGCTACAAATCAGCCAGGAATTCCCAGAGAGGAAAATCAGACTCAGTGTCAGTGATTTTAGCTCCGTTTGGATGAAGCTGCGAGGCGGCAGATGAAATCAGAGGACGAGGCAGCGCTGATGAGCAGCACAATCACAACGTCGTTTCTTAGTAACCAAAAAAAAGGTCCTGATTGTAATTAGTCAATAAATCAATAATCAATAACGAATCCCAAAAGAGTCATTTTACTTTATGACTCCAAAACTCTCTGGGTCTGTTTGATCTTGCAACCCTTGATCTTCTATTTCTTTGTGTGCTGCAGTGAGCAGCCCGTTCGTCCTCCTGCCCTCTCAACCTCCAACCGGTCCAGGTGGATGGTCGGGTCTGGTTCTTCCAGAGCTTCCTTCTGTTAAAGGGGTTTTTATCCTTGGACAGGTTGTATCCAAGAAAAGTTTAGATGCAATCTGTTGGTTTCCTTAGTGAGGCAATAATTACTATTGTGACGAGATGACGTTGGGGGCTATGTAAATAAAGCAGAAGTGAGTTGTCCCCCACTGCTCCCCACTCACTCTGCTGTTATTGGTTACCTTCCTAAACCAATCGGACCTGTTGCCACAGTAACAGAGAGGAGCAGGCTCCTTGTTAATGTGGATGAAGGGGAGCGGGCTGATCCTTCGTGGGCAGAAATGCCTGGGCGGCAAAAGTTACTTGTGATCGTTTGTTTACCTCTTAACATGACGGATTAAAACCGGTGACAATTTCAGACAAATTTGAACCCTTGTCAGTGAGGAAAAGAAGAACATTTGACCTTTAAATCCTAAAATGATGTTTCTGGCCAACAGGGGGCAGCAGAAACCCTCAAACAGGAACAAGACTACAGTTTCGGTGCTGTCAAGCTTTTACGTCTTCCAGGGTCTTTTGCCACCAGTTTGGCTGTTTTAAACTTTACTTTCAGGGTAAAAACAGAGTTGAACCAGGTTTATTTAATTTGGGTTGATTTTGGATCATTCTGGTGGTTGTTGCAAAACCATCTTTAACACTGATTCTGAAACCGTCAAGAGCTCTGACATCCACGTCAGATAATTGGGTCAAGACTGGAGCAGCGGGCCGATCATCACGCTCCAGCGGGTGGCGCCCGCCACAGCGAGGTGCTGAAGTGGGCCACTAGTTTGCTTCAGCTGCTGGAAATGAGACAAGAACCTGCTGAGATGTTGAGATTTGATCATTAATGGCAGATTTAAGGTCAGTTTCAATAACACAGTCAGCTGCATTCAGGTGAGCTGTAGCATGTCAAAGGTGGTCAGGTGGGGTTTCCCAGCATGCTTCATTCCATCGTTCTTTAACCTGATTATCAGGAACATCTGTCCTGCGTGTTTTAGATGTGTCAGCACACATACATGATTCAAATGACATCCACGAATCAGGTGTGTTGGAGCAAGTAAACACCTCAGACATGCAGGACAGATGTGTTTCTAGATGTTCCTGAGGACCAGGGCTAAAGAACACGTGTCCAGTGTTTGTCACCGTCAGGTAACCGCTATCACCCCGTTACCACAAACAGCAGGGGGCGTTTTTCAGTTCTGACAGATGGCTGGGACACGCCCACCCTAGAATCACCGGGAAGCTAAGCTCATGCCAGGAGCGGTGACCTCCAGCTGTCATGTGACCAGAACATCTGGGCAGTTCAGTTTTGAAAGACTGAACCTAAATAATACAACAAACTGTTTATTGAACTTTTTATTCATATACAAACAGTACATCTCTGACAGCGCAGCGGCAGGACTTCCAAAAGTTCTCCTCCTGAAGTGCTTCCTTCAGCTTCTGCAGTCTCTCTGAAGCTCTCAGCTGGACGTGGAAACAAACAGCCTGATGGAAGATAAAAAACAGAGAACATGTTGGTCAGAGAGGAGGGGAGGATGTGGAGGAGGGCGTGATGAGTTCTTTCATCCCAACCTGAATTCCTTCACCACCTAAGAATCCCGGTGTGAGAACCGAGCCGACCTGGGCTGTTCATCAGTCATCCTGCAGCTCCTCCAGGAGAACTTGATGATTAATGACCACGTCTGACGGTCCCTCACCTTCCTCGTGATGATCTCCCAGTTAAAGAACATTATTTTCTCCTTAAAGCTGAACTCCAAACACATTTACTTCTTTGTTCTCAAGAAGAAGAATAAATCAGAGTTCTTAACTCTTCAGCACTTCAGCCTAAAAAAAACCGGTCCGGGCTCCTTAAACAACATACCACTTTTAAAACCTCTAAGAAGACCCTTGCTGACTAGGTTTCAACAGTTCCTACACAAAAGATGATGTGAACCGTTCCAGTCATGTGACCTGGAGATTGCAGGAAAACGTTTTTCTGTGCGATGGACTGATGTGTCCAGAATCCAGCTGATGGACTCCAGCAGACCTCCACGAGCCTGAACAGGAGAAGCTACTTGAGATGATGGACGGAAGCTTCTGCTAATCTGACCTCTTTAAATCGGACAAATGCTCACATTTTCCACGTTTGACAGCTCTAATTTTTAAGGTTTGTGGAGGGAAAAAGAGCTTCAACCAGCTGGAAGCGCCACGGGTTCACTTACTTTTACCTATTTTTTTAAACTGTTTCATAAAGACAAAGAAGTTCAAATGTGTGTGTTTGTTATTGTGACTTAGATGACGGGTTATTTTGAAGTGTTGCGTCTTCATTTTTGTCGTTGAGAAGGATTTTTGAATCATTTGAAGACATTTGTGGTGGGTGGGGACCTGATCCTGAACTAAAGCTGCAGCTCACCTGACCTTCAGTCGATCTCCTTCTTGAGGTATTTCTTCATGACAGAAGCCACGTCTCCCGCCTCGCTGCCGTCCGCCTCCGGCCTCTCTCCCTGCGGTCTGTCAAACCGCCGTCGTGGTCTGCCTCCCTGGGAGTTTCCTGAGCCGCCAGAGCTGGAAGAATCGGTTTCGGAGCCTTTCCTGCTGCGGTTGGAGGGCGGTAGCTCCCCGAAGTGGACGCTCAGCGTCCTCCTGCCGCCTCTGACGGAGCTGGCCAGGCTGCTGGCGGACTGAGCTCGCCGGATGGCGGGCAGGATGTCTGAGGCCGCATCGTCACGGTCCCCTGTGAGACGACGGTTCTGAAAGACCATTGGCTCCGAACCCAGAGACGCTTCGTCTCCGTCTGCCGTAATCAGACTTCCCAGCATGCACCGGCGTAGACCCTGAGGGGAGCGCTGGATGGGGGTCGTCGCTGAGCGGAGGGGCTCGTCCTGGCCCTCTTCTGGGATGGACAAGGAAGGAGGCTGGCGGGAGGAAAGAAAGGAGGACAAGGACGAGAGGCGGGGCAGGGATGGGAGTGAGGAGGAGGAGTCGAGTGAGCTGAGGTGAGACGGTTTGGCTCCCTGAGAGTCGGTGATGGAGTGGGCACTGGCGGCTCGTGGCAGCAGAGGGGAGGGTGGTTTGAGGATGCTCGGACCGGGCCGGGGCTCCGGCACGTCCTCTGGGTTCAAGGACAGGGCGGAGGCCCTCCGTCGGAGACTGGAGGCCCCGGTCGTCTGGTAAATGGGCAGAGAAACGGTGCTCCCAGCTCCGTCTCTGGCATCACCGCCGGCTCTACGTTTACGGAGTCCCTCCAGCAGCTCAGACAGCGCCGACGAGGACGGGGCCCGAGCGAGGCGCCTGGAACCAGATCCTCCAACCTCGGAGCCGTCGTCATCAGGATCCACACAAGAACTGAAGGGGAGCAAGAAGAATCCTTCAGTCAAGGAATCAGGTTGAAATAGTTACACAGTCGTCGGTCCTCACTAAAAAGACAAAAAGCCACAAGAGTCCCTGAAATAAGGTGAAACTGACTAAAGTTATCATAAATAAGAATTTACTGAACACTAACTAATGATCAGACTTTGTTTTAAAACGTGGTTCAAAAGAATCATAAAAAAACAACAATGAAACTCGTCTGGACAAAAATAACAGATCTGCAGATGTTCAACAGGATGTAGATCAGGACTCAGAAGGACTTTTCTTTCTTTAATGGAAGTCAACAAGTTTGTCCTCATGGTGCATCTGAACAAACCAGCAGACCTCTGGACCAAAGTCCTCTGCACATTGAGACCAAAGTGGAGATGTTTGGTCTTCATGTCCAGAACCATGTTGAAGAATGTGTTCAGTTCATTTCAGACTTCCAACTATCTGGTCCTCCTTCACATCTCTTGGTTGTTCTGCTGGAGCTTCTCCAGCTTCCTCCTTGTCTCAGATCTTGACTTTCAGTTGTTTTTGTACTGACCTCAATAATTCTTCCTCCTTGAAGGCTCTTTTCTTCTTGTTAGAGGACCTCTTTCACTGGTGATCCAGGGTTTATTATTGGGGAAGCTCCACAGTGTTCTGGAGGGATGATGTTGTCTTCACTGTTCTGGAGGGATGATGTTGTCTTCAGTGTTCTGGTGGGATGATGTTGTCTTCAGTGTTCTGGTGGGATGATGATGTCTTCAGTGTTCTGGTGGGATGTAGTCTTCAGTGTTCTGGTGGGATGATGTTGTCTTCAGTGTTCTGGTGGGATGATGATGTCTTCACTGTTCTGGTGGGATGATGTTGTCTTCAGTGTTCTGGTAGGATGATGTCTTCAGTGTTCTGGTGGGATGATGATGTCTTCACTGTTCTGGTGGGATGATGATGTCTTCACTGTTCTGGTGGGATGTTGTCTTCAGTGTTCTGGTGGGATGTAGTCTTCAGTGTTCTGGTGGGATGATGATGTCTTCAGTGTTCTGGTGGGATGATGTTGTCTTCAGTGTTCTGGTGGGATGATGTTGTCTTCAGTGTTCTGGTGGGATGATGTTGTCTTCAGTGTTCTGGTGGGATGTAGTCTTCAGTGTTCTGGTGGGATGATGTTGTCTTCAGTGTTCTGGTGGGATGATGTTGTCTTCAGTGTTCTGGTGGGATGATGATGTCTTCAGTGTTCTGGTGGGATGATGTTGTCTTCAGTGTTCTGGTGGGATGATGATGTCTTCACTGTTCTGGTGGGATGATGATGTCTTCACTGTTCTGGTGGGATGATGTTGTCTTCAGTGTTCTGGTGGGATGATGATGTCTTCACTGTTCTGGTGAGATGATGATGTCTTCACTGTTCTGGTGAGATGTTGTCTTCAGTGTTCTGGTGGGATGATGATGTCTTCACTGTTCTGGTGGGATGATGATGTCTTCACTGTTCTGGTGGGATGATGATGTCTTCACTGTTCTGGTGGGATGATGTTGTCTTCACTGTTCTGGTGGGATGATGATGTCTTCACTGTTCTGGTGGGATGATGATGTCTTCACTGTTCTGGTGGGATGATGATGTCTTCACTGTTCTGGTGGGATGATGATGTCTTCACTGTTCTGGTGGGATGTTGTCTTCAGTGTTCTAGTGGGATGATGTAGTCTTCAGTGTTCTGGTGGGATGATGTAGTCTTCAGTGTTCTGGTGGGATGATGTTGTCTTCAGTGTTCTGGTGGGATGATGTTGTCTTCAGTGTTCTGGTGGGATGATGATGTCTTCAGTGTTCTGGTGGGATGATGTTGTCTTCAGTGTTCTGGTGGGATGATGTTGTCTTCAGTGTTCTGGTGGGATGATGTTGTCTTCATTGTTCTGGTGAGATGTTGTCTTCAGTGTTCTGGTAGGATGATGTCTTCAGTGTTCTGGTGGGATGATGATGTCTTCACTGTTCTGGTGGGATGATGTTGTCTTCAGTGTTCTGGTGGGATGATGATGTCTTCACTGTTCTGGTGGGATGATGATGTCTTCAGTGTTCTGGTGGGATGATGATGTCTTCACTGTTCTGGTGGGATGATGTTGTCTTCAGTGTTCTGGTGGGATGATGTTGTCTTCAGTGTTCTGGTGGGATGATGTTGTCTTCAGTGTTCTGGTGGGATGATGATGTCTTCAGTGTTCTGGTGGGATGATGATGTCTTCACTGTTCTGGTGGGATGATGTTGTCTTCAGTGTTCTGGTGGGATGATGATGTCTTCACTGTTCTGGTGGGATGATGTTGTCTTCAGTGTTCTGGTGGGATGATGTTGTCTTCAGTGTTCTGGTGGGATGATGTTGTCTTCAGTGTTCTGGTGGGATGATGATGTCTTCAGTGTTCTGGTGGGATGATGATGTCTTCACTGTTCTGGTGGGATGATGTTGTCTTCAGTGTTCTGGTGGGATGATGATGTCTTCACTGTTCTGGTGGGATGATGATGTCTTCAGTGTTCTGGTGGGATGATGATGTCTTCACTGTTCTGGTGGGATGATGATGTCTTCAGTGTTCTGGTGGGATGATGATGTCTTCACTGTTCTGGTGGGATGATGATGTCTTCAGTGTTCTGGTGGGATGATGATGTCTTCACTGTTCTGGTGGGATGATGTTGTCTTCAGTGTTCTGGTGGGATGATGATGTCTTCACTGTTCTGGTGAGATGATGATGTCTTCACTGTTCTGGTGAGATGTTGTCTTCAGTGTTCTGGTGGGATGATGATGTCTTCACTGTTCTGGTGGGATGATGATGTCTTCACTGTTCTGGTGGGATGATGATGTCTTCACTGTTCTGGTGGGATGATGTTGTCTTCACTGTTCTGGTGGGATGATGATGTCTTCACTGTTCTGGTGGGATGATGATGTCTTCACTGTTCTGGTGGGATGATGATGTCTTCACTGTTCTGGTGGGATGATGATGTCTTCACTGTTCTGGTGGGATGATGATGTCTTCACTGTTCTGGTGGGATGTAGTCTTCAGTGTTCTGGTGGGATGATGTAGTCTTCAGTGTTCTGGTGGGATGATGTTGTCTTCAGTGTTCTGGTGGGATGATGTTGTCTTCAGTGTTCTGGTGGGATGATGATGTCTTCAGTGTTCTGGTGGGATGATGTTGTCTTCAGTGTTCTGGTGGGATGATGTTGTCTTCAGTGTTCTGGTGGGATGATGTTGTCTTCATTGTTCTGGTGAGATGTTGTCTTCAGTGTTCTGGTAGGATGATGTCTTCAGTGTTCTGGTGGGATGATGATGTCTTCACTGTTCTGGTGAGATGTTGTCTTCAGTGTTCTGGTAGGATGATGTCTTCAGTGTTCTGGTGGGATGATGATGTCTTCAGTGTTCTGGTGGGATGATGTTGTCTTCAGTGTTCTGGTGGGATGATGTTTCTTCATCTTCCTGTGACCACCTCCTTACAGTCCTTTTGGTCCCAGGTTTCCTCTGGAAGTGGTGTTTGTAGGTGCAGTACAAGAACACTGGTGAAGTTTCTCGGTAGATAATGAGGACGGGAACTCGCAGATAACAGTTCAATACGTGGCTGCAGGAGCGATGGTTGGCGGTGACGTGTCCCGGTTACACCTTCTGTTGTCTCTGTCCACATCGTCTCACCGTGGCAACCACAGGTTGGTTAGGTTGTAAAATGCCTCAAGCAGCACAGCACCCAAACCAGGATAAAAGATCATTCAAAAATCAAAAGAAATGTATGAAGAGACTTTATTAAAAAACTCCCAGAACATTTAAAAGCTTGTAACGATGAAGAGCTGCTGTAGCGAGCTGCCACCATGAGCGGCGCTGTTCTCGCCTGATGCATGAAACCCTAGACCTCAAAGTGGAGAACTTTCTTTTTCACGACTACATCTGTGGCTCCTGAACTCAGTGTTGCCTGTATTCAACTCACCGGAAGCTGTAGGAACTCATCGTGTCAGTGACAGACTGGCGCCCATCGTGGCTGCTGTAGGGAGAGCCGCCACCGCGGGATCCTCGTCCCGGAGCTCCTAACCAGCTCCGGATCCCCTCTCCGACGTCCTCCGTCCCAACAGAGCCAACACTGGACACAGAGTCACTGCAGGACGAAGATCACCGCTGTTGAGCTGCAGCAGCCGTGATGCATCATTTAGCATGCGATCTACGATTCCACTGCACGCAGGGGCGGGGCTACTGCCAAGACAGCCCACTCATTTATGATCGGCAAGGTTCGAACCATGAGGCTCCAAATGCAAGTGTGACGTTACACTGGGGCCTGTGCTTGCCTTCCGTCAGTAAACTGGAAGCCGTTAAACGTTGCAGCAGGTATTCAGATCAGCCAGGTCAACTATTACAGCAGCACACGGCACAGCAGCTGGTTCCCCTAAAACCCTCTGATCCTGGTGGGTCAAAGCCGGCAGATAACGGTAGAAAAGCGGCATCTATCAAAAGATTGTCAAACTGCAGTAAGAGCAGACAATTATTTTACTTTAGGCAAATGGTTGTAGAGTCGTTCTAATAGTGTTTAATTAAAAAGCCCTGATTTTAATAAACACATTTGCAGCCTGGTTCATAAAGCTGCTTTGGGGGTTCATGTTTTTGTACATCTGCTGAACTGGTATAAAGAAATCGTTTTTGTAAAAGAGGCTTCAAAACTGCTCTTCAGAGGCCTGAAGTGTCATGTGACCGGTGCTTCGCTTGTATCGCAGTCTCTTCCAGCTGCATCTTTTCTTGTTTGTCCAAACTACGGGCTGGGCCGAGGGTCATGTTTCCTGACACATGCACGCATTATTCTGGCATTGCAAAATAGTGGTGTTAAACACATTTTCTGTATTAAAGCGTAAACTCTGACAGCCCTAAAGATAACCTTCGACAACTTTTCTCCAGCACATAGTTGAGGATTCAGGGTCCTAGGGAGGAGGGTCCGCTGGGCGGTTGAACCTCAGATCCACGAGGATCAGTGTGGTAAATCTGGTAAAATATCCAAATATGTTGTGTAGTCATGATTTTCAGCCCTTCACATTAGCTGGTTGTCATGGAAACACGCTGTCACATGACCTGTGGTGCAGCATTTGGACTGGAGTGAAAACACAAACTGAACCAAGTTAAAGTGATATGATTCAATCTGCTGCACAAACATTAGCAAAAATGATCTGCCACAGCAATTATTAGGGATTTTTTGGGGACCCTGACCTAGGTCATGGCTGATGTCTTTCCTGCTTGGCACTGAGTTAACACATGCCTGAATGTCCCAAGGCAGCAAGCTGCTTAAACATCTGCTCTTCTAGAGGTCTGCACACCTGCTGATGATCAGTTCATCAGAGATGAAGGTCAGCAGCACCTGGCTGCTTCTTACCCTCCTGAATCCTCTGGGAGCAGAAAGGACATACTTAGGATTGCCCACATGTATCCTTTATTTTCCTTTGCAGCTTTATTATTGTTAAATAAATCATAACAAAGTGAAAAGTTATATTCTTCCTGTGAACTTGTATTTGTGTATTTCTAAGACCCACTATAATCAGATGATTTTTAGGATCTTCTTACATAAGAAATCATGTTTAAGAGGGTGCTCTAACTTAAGCATGACTATGGTATTAATCATTTGTAAATGCTGTAGATGCTTAATGACACTTGACGACCTGCCAGTCTGTGAAACACACCAGCTCACACACACTCAGGAGTTCTTACAGGTCTTTCTTTCGAGTAAAGGACTCCACGGCTGTTTGAACGCTGGATTTGAGAGCAGAGTGGTCAAGAAGCGAGTTAAAAACACAGATGTGATGATTCTATCAAGGAGTTCAACTACCTCTCAGTGTCGCTCTCATCGCTCGACTGCACTTCCTCCAGGCCCGCCTGCAGATCCACGATGCGGCGGATGGACGTCTCCAGGTCGACCTGCAGCGTCTGTCTGACGGTGGTGAGCTCCTCCACCTGCATCTCCTACAAACAAATCAAATCAGAGGACCTTTGTGGTGAATGTAGAGCTCTCCTTCAGCAGCCCTCAGGGCTCCATCCGCCACAGCAATTACCTTCGTTCCAGCCCAGATTACCTCATCACTCAAACCCAGAATGTCCGATGGCATGTCCTGACACACACAGGTGTACAACCTTCTGCTGCTGTCTGCCCAGTGATTTACAACTAAACTGTGAGACACACACCCACTTGTGTTGGGAGAACTGAGACAATTTTGTCTGTTCTGTCTTTTTCTGTCACTCACTCCTGCCAACATGCTTAAGTATGAAGCTTTCAAACTTATTGGCTCTGAGGGAACAGGGATGTGGGTGCAGCAGTTGTCATAGAGATACACAACCATGTATAAGTGAGTGTGTGTAACCTTGAAGAGACAATGAGGATTAATCACAGAGAGCAGGATGAGGCAGAGATGACGTTAAGGACGTTTCCAGGGAGGTGCCGGAGGCTGGATGTCTGCTGGCATGCGGGATGTTAAAGGGCATCCTTGGGTGGGTTGTTTGTGTTAATAACTGAATAATCATTAAAGCTTTTTTATTTTTATTTTTTAGGTCAGAGGTCACCACATGTGTTTCCAGGTTTTTGGAAGCCCTGGGCAGCATTCTGATTAAGGGCACCCAAGTGGTAAAAAAGTGATAAGGAATGGTTTAGATGAACAGCTTAGAAAGAAAACGGGTCAGATTTGTGAATTTTGAGTTCAAATTAAAAAATAATTTTCATAAATTTGAAAAAGTTTGAAAAAAAACCCCAAAAAACTGAAATTCTAACTTCTACAAAACTGTAACTTTATAAACCTGAAAAATTGTGAAAGAAAATTCAGAACCAGTCATTTTACAAACTTGCAAGAAAAAACGAGAGCTTGTTACTGAATGCTGAGATACCGGAACACCTGGTATCCTAGTGTTCCGCGGTGTACCTGGGTGAGATACTGGAACACCTGGGTACCAGAACATCGGATTACCGGAACACCCGGATTACCGGAACACCCAGATTACCGGAACACCTGGTATCCTAGTGTTCCGTACCTGGGTGAGATACTGGAACACCTGGGTACCAGAACATCGGATTACCGGAACACCCGGATTACCGGAACACCCGGATTATAGGAACACCTGGTATCCTAGTGTTCCGCGGTGTACCTGGGTGAGATACTGGAACACCTGGGTACCAGAACATCGGATTACCGGAACACCCGGATTACCGGAACACCCTGATTACCGGAACACCTGGTATCCTAGTGTTCCCGTACCTGGGTGAGATACTGGAACACCTGGGTACCAGAACATCGGATTACCGGAACACCCGGATTACCGGAACACCCGGATTACCGGAACACCTGGTATCCTAGTGTTCCGCGGTGTACCTGGGTGAGATACTGGAACACCTGGGTACCAGAACATCGGATTACCGGAACACCCGGATTACCGGAACACCCGGATTACCGGAACACCTGGTATCCTAGTGTTCCGCGGTGTACCTGGCTGAGATACTGGAACACCTGGGTACCAGAACATCGGATTACCGGAACACCCGGATTACCGGAACACCCGGATATCGGAACACTTTGAGTTGAGTTTACGCGGTTGTGCTGCATCAGTTAGCCTCACCTAAAAGTATGTTAGTTGTCCAAGTTTAATGTGATCCTCAGACTCTCAAATCAGTTCTGTTTTCTTCCTAAAGTGTCACAGATTAACGTGTCAGCAGTTTTAACAACTCAGTCATGCCGGACTTTTACAAAAAAGGGTTCCCAACACAGAGTCTTGCCCAGGGCCCCAAAAATCCTGGAAACGCCCATGTCCTTCAGCTTCTGTGTTTGGCATTTTTTGCTGGATGTGGTTTCTGGTTTTTAAAAGTCGGTCCTAAACTTCCTTTTCATTTTTCAACACATTTCGTGCCTCTTTGTCGTATTTGTTGCTCTTCAGAAATGTTTTTTTGGTTTGTGTACTTGTCTCTGCTGAATGAGCTCCTTGAAGGGGTTTTAATCCCATCTCTCTGATCAGGCCACGTTTCCTGTCAACCTGCCAGCTGCAGCAGCTCATTAAAGTCTGGGAAGACTCTCTTTTAACCCCAGATTAATTAGCATATTTTGGAGATTGAAATCTGTATTTCTACTTGCTCTAATTACAGTGATGGGATTCCATGTGTTTTGCAGCAGCTGCTGTTTCAAATCTGCTGTTTTTCCTGCTGAATGAAACCTCCGGCAGCGAGTTGTTGCAGTGGTTTTGCCGGTGGTTTTGCCGGCGGCTGCAGACGGCGGTTTCAGCTCGTTACCAGCTCCATCCGTCGCCGGCTGCTGTCCTGCTCCCTCTGGCTCAGCTCCTCCACCTCTACCCTCATCTCCTGCAGCCTCTGCTGGTAGTAGCGGGCGTTCTCCCGCTCCCGAGCTTCAGCTTGGGCGCTCTGCTCCAGCTCCTCCCCCAGACGGACCACGCTGTCCCTCAAACGCAGCACCAGCACCTGCACATGGCCCAGACGTGGGAAGAGACCAAGCGGAGCAGGAAACAGGGTTACCTCCTGACTAGCAGAACTATGTGATGAATATTGGAAAGAGTTGTGTGATTGTACCTCAAACCTCTTGACTTGGCCTCTCTGGAACTCCAGCTTGTTTTCCAGGTCACATACATGAGCCTCCTGTTTGCTGACGATGCTGCGCCCCACAGTGGATGACTCCAGGAACTGCAGCCTGGACGTACGCTGCTGCAGCTGCATCAGGTGACACACAAACATTTTCACAGATGTATGAATGAGCAGGTAAAAGGTCCATGTGAGCAACACGGAGGTTCAATGATCCAGAAATCCATGACAGCAGTTCGTAAACGTGTTGGAGGGAGTTTACCTCCTCCTGAAGAGAGTGTCTCTGCTTCTTCACCTCCTCCAGTTCAGCCTGCAGGTCTCTGATCTGAGATATATCGCTGGATGACTGGAGGGAAGAAGCCACACTGAGGTCATTTGTTTTCTTTGGGATGCTCAGCTGATCGGTGATGTGAACAATGACAGAGGTACCTGTGCAATGAGAGCTTTGTGTTTCTTCATGAGCTCGTTCAGGTCTTCCTGGTCCTCCTCGAGCCTCTTCAGCAGGTCCACCTTCTCATGCTGCAGCAGCGTCAGCTGTTCATCCACCTGGACTCAAACAGAAACAGGTGATGGCGGTGATGGCGGTGATGGCGGTGATGGCGGTGACGGCGGTGATGGCGGTGACGGCGGTGACGGCGGTGACGGCGGTGACGGCGGTGACTCCGCTTTAACCTGGTCACCGTTGCAAAAGCGTCACAAAGGTGACGACTTGACAGCTACTGATAAAAGCATTAACAACCATCAACAGGAGCTCCGACCTGTTACTTTCTCTCCTGATGTTAAATATGAACTCATTATTTCCTAGAGTCATGTAAAAGAGCAAGTACTTTTATTTTCAGTTCTCAGGACAGAATACTAAACCATCTGACGCTCATTTTTCATTGTGTTTTATTCTCATTTAACAAAAGGCAAGCCAAAACAAAACTGATTGTTTGTGGGGTAAGTACCACCAACTGCTCGTAGATCCACAGCGGCCTCAAGATCCGACCCCTAGACTGAAGAAGAAGAGGACAAACTCCCAACCCAGGATCATCCAAAAATGAGTTCATGGGCGGAGCCAACGAGGCTGGCAACGTTTGCAACACCCCACCTCACCGCATTCTTAGCTTATACACTAATATATTTATACTGTGAATATAAAAAAACCACTGGTGTTTGATTCCCAGCCTCATCATGTGCCAAAGTGTCCCATATTGCCCTCTTTACACCCATCAGTCACAGTCCTGGTTCCAAGTCTGCATAAATGCTGAGTTTTATCAGGGAGACCGACCGAGGGAGAATATATGCCAATCAGTATGCAGAATACAATGACTGGCTCTCTCTGATTATTACATGGTCTGACCTTGGACTAAGTCACTGGGACGTCCCTCCTGGGAAGATTCACACCTCATTTGGAAATGAGCTTTAAATTATTTACAGGTTCAGCAACAATAACTTTTCTAAGACCCCTGATAATGTCTTTTCCTCTTGGCATTGTGTTAACACACACCTGACTGTTCCTGACCAGCAAACTACCAAAACATCTGTTTTTCTTGAGGTCTGCTCACCTGCTGATGATCCAGTTCATCAATGCTGATGATCCAGTTCATCAAAGCTGATGATCCAGTTCATCAAAGCTGATGATCCAGTTCATCAAAGCTGATGATCAGTTCATCAATGCTGATGATCAGTTCATTAAAGCTGATGATCAGTTCATCAATGCTGATGATCAGTTCATTAAAGCTGATGATCAGTTCATCAATGCTGATGATCAGTTCATCAATGCTGATGATCAGTTCATCAATGCTAAAGATCAGTTCATCAATGCTGATGATCCAGTTCATCAAAGCTGATGATCCAGTTCATCAAAGCTGATGATCAGTTCATCAATGCTGATGATCAGTTCATCAAAGCTGATGATCCAGTTCATTAAAGCTGATGATCAGTTCATCAAAGCTGATGATCCAGTTCATCAAAGCTGATGACCCAGTTCATCAATGCTGATGATCAGTTCATCAATGCTGAAGATCAGTTCATCAATGCTGAAGATCAGTTCATCAAAGCTGATGATCCAGTTCATCAATGCTGAAGATCAGTTCATCAATGCTGAAGATCAGTTCATCAAAGCTGATGATCCAGTTCATCAAAGCTGATGATCCAGTTCATCAAAGCTGATGATCCGTTCATCAAAGCTGATGATCCAATTCATCAAAGCTGATGATCCAGTTCATCAAAGCTGAAGATCAGTTCATCAAAGCTGATGATCAGTTCATCAAAGCTGATGATCAGTTCATCAATGCTGATGATCAAGTTCATCAATGCTGATGATCAAGTTCATCAATGCTGAAGATCAGTTCATCAAAGCTGAAGATCAGTTCATCAAAGCTGAAGATCAGTTCATCAATGCTGAAGATCAGTTCATCAAAGCTGATGATCAGTTCATCAAAGCTGAAGATCAGTTCATCAAAGCTGATGATCAGTTCATCAATGCTGATGATCAGTTTATCAATGCTGATGATCAGTTCATCACAGCTGATGATCAGTTCATCAATGCTGATGATCAGTTCATCAATGCTGATGATCAAGTTCATCAATGCTGATGATCAGTTCATCAAAGCTGATGATCAGTTCATCAAAGCTGATGATCAGTTCCTCAATGCTGAAGATCAGTTCATCAATGCTGAAGATCAGTTCATCAAACCTGATGATCAGTTCATCAAAGCTGATGATCCAGTTCATCAAAGCTGATGATCAGTTCATCAAAGCTGATGATCAGTTCCTCAATGCTGATGATCAGTTCATCAATGCTGATGATCAGTTCATCAATGCTGAAGATCAGTTCATCAATGCTGATGATCCAGTTCATCAAAGCTGATGATCCAGTTAATCAATGCTGATGATCAGTTCATCAATGCTGATGATCAGTTCATCAAAGCTGATGATCCAGTTCATTAAAGCTGATGATCAGTTCATCAAAGCTGATGATCCAGTTCATCAAAGCTGATGATCCAGTTCATCAATGCTGATGATCAGTTCATCAATGCTGAAGATCAGTTCATCAAAGCTGATGATCCAGTTCATCAAAGCTGAAGGTCAGTTCATCAATGCTGAAGATCAGTTCATCAAAGCTGATGATCAGTTCATCAAAGCTGATGATCAGTTCATCAAAGCTGATGATCAGTTCATCAAAGCTGATGATCAAGTTCATCAATGCTGAAGATCAGTTCATCAAAGCTGATGATCCAATTCATCAAAGCTGATGATCCAGATCATCAATGCTGATGATCCAGTTCATCAAAGCTGAAGATCAGTTCATCAAAGCTGATGATCAGTTCATCAAAGCTGATGATCAGTTCATCAATGCTGATGATCAAGTTCATCAATGCTGAAGATCAGTTCATCAAAGCTGAAGATCAGTTCATCAATGCTGAAGATCAGTTCATCAAAGCTGATGATCAGTTCATCAAAGCTGATGATCAGTTCATCAAAGCTGATGATCAGTTCATCAATGCTGATGATCAGTTTATCACAGCTGATGATCAGTTCATCAATGCTGATGATCAGTTCATCAATGCTGATGATCAGTTCATCAATGCTGATGATCAAGTTCATCAATGCTGATGATCAGTTCATCAAAGCTGATGATCAGTTCATCAAAGCTGATGATCAGTTCCTCAATGCTGAAGATCAGTTCATCAATGCTGAAGATCAGTTCATCAAACCTGATGATCAGTTCATCAAACCTGATGATCAGTTCATCAAAGCTGATGATCCAGTTCATCAAAGCTGATGATCAGTTCATCAAAGCTGATGATCAGTTCCTCAATGCTGATGATCAGTTCATCAATGCTGATGATCAGTTCATCAATGCTGAAGATCAGTTCATCAATGCTGATGATCCAGTTCATCAAAGCTGATGATCCAGTTCATCAATGCTGATGATCAGTTCATCAATGCTGATGATCAGTTCATCAAAGCTGATGATCCAGTTCATTAAAGCTGATGATCAGTTCATCAAAGCTGATGATCCAGTTCATCAAAGCTGATGATCCAGTTCATCAATGCTGATGATCAGTTCATCAATGCTGAAGATCAGTTCATCAAAGCTGATGATCCAGTTCATCAAAGCTGAAGATCAGTTCATCAATGCTGAAGATCAGTTCATCAAAGCTGATGATCCAATTCATCAAAGCTGATGATCCAGTTCATCAAAGCTGATGATCCAGTTCATCAAAGCTGATGATCCAGTTCATCAATGCTGAAGATCAGTTCATCAAAGCTGATGATCCAATTCATCAAAGCTGATGATCCAGTTCATCAAAGCTGAAGGTCAGTTCATCAAAGCTGATGATCAGTTCATCAAAGCTGATGATCAGTTCATCAATGCTGATGATCAAGTTCATCAATGCTGATGATCAAGTTCATCAATGCTGAAGATCAGTTCATCAAAGCTGAAGATCAGTTCATCAATGCTGAAGATCAGTTCATCAAAGCTGATGATCATTTCATCAAAGCTGATGATCAGTTCATCAATGCTGATGATCAGTTCATCAATGCTGATGATCAGTTCATCACAGCTGATGATCAGTTCATCAATGCTGATGATCAGTTCATCAATGCTGATGATCAAGTTCATCAATGCTGATGATCAGTTCATCAAAGCTGATGATCAGTTCATCAAAGCTGATGATCCAGTTCATCAAAGCTGATGATCAGTTCATCAAAGCTGATGATCAGTTCCTCAATGCTGAAGATCAGTTCATCAATGCTGATGATCAGTTCATCAATGCTGATGATCCAGTTCATCAAAGCTGAAGATCAGTTCATCAATGCTGATGGTCCAGTTCATCACAGCTGATGATCAGTTCATCAATGCGGATGATCAGTTCATCAATGCTGATGATCAGTTCATCAATGCTGATGATCAGTTCATCAATGCGGATGATCAGTTCATCAATGCGGATGATCAGTTCATCACAGCTGATGATGGGCAGCACCTGGCTGCTGTTACTTTCATTAAATATAAATAATGTGAGAGTGAAACAATTGACTCATTTCTGCCACCAGCATCACACTCACCACACTCTTCTGCTTGCAGATGTTCTCCAGCTCCAGCTGTGCGTTCTCCAGCTCCTGAGAGAGAGTCCTCTGGATGTTCTCAGCCTCCAGCCGCCTCGTGTCACTCTCCTCCAGCTGATCAGAGATACACAGATCAATCAATTTCTCAGACAGAGCAGAGGGCGGTTTTCCGTGGAGGTGGGTTTACCTGGAAGTGCAGCCGTTCAATCTGCTCTTTGCTGCTGGTGGGAGCGTCCTGGCCTGAGCTGTCGATGGTGGCGAGGAGCAGCTGGGCGTCTGCCAGCAGAGCGCGAGTCCTCTTCAGGTCTCGCTTCAGCTTCTTCTCTACGTCGAAGTCTCTGTGTCCCACCTGGAACGTGAGAGCATTTCAGTCAGGGGCAGTGGACAAAACAAGAAGACATCAGACTAACAGTGGAGAAGGACATGTTTGTGCACAGGAAGTTTTCCTGATGTTTAGGAAAGTCAGCCTCGTTCTTTTAGTTTTTTCACAGTAAAAATGGAAACCAATAAAAAGCACAGACTGTGTACACAGAACTGGACCCTCTGTGACATCACCCACAGCCTTCCTCAAGAGTAGCCTAGTTCTAATGCCTGTTTTTCTGAGCTCCGGGGGATCTTTCCATCCATCCTGGTTTCAGCAGTGACATCTAAAATAAAGTCTGCCAGAACTCCAGCTGAGCTCCAGCAGAACCTGCAGCAGGCCAGCCGCAGGTTCTGGACGGGATCAGTGCATGTATGGCCATGGCCTGGCTGCTGGCTTTGGCTGCATCCCAACTTCGTTACGGGGTTCCTCAAGGCTCCATACAGGGCACTGTTCTTATGTCTTTATATGTCCTTTTTAAAACAATCTCTTTGTTTATCTGCCAATAACATCAGACCATCATATCAACCTTCTCTGCTGAACTGTCTCAGAAATGTACAAACATGGATGGAGTCAAACTTCTCAAGTCTTAACAAAAACTGAACGTACACGATCCATGGAAGAAAAGTGCACTAATTTATGGGTTACATCATTTTAAAAGAAAGAAACAAACAGTAAGTCTTCACTCTAAACCCTGCTTGAAGCTTGAACTCGAGCTGTTGGCCAGTCTGACCTCCTACCAGGTCCTGGCTGCTCATCAACATCTAATTACATCTTTATAGTGACAAAGCGTTAAATCAGCAGCCTCCTCGCTGCGTATGCCGTTTCTGTGCTTCGTGGAAAGCAGCATCATTTAAAGAGCATTGACCCTCGATCAGGCTCCACGACAGAAAACTGGCAGGCAGACTGGGCATATCCGAGTCCTGAGACGCTGCCCCGTCCAGTACATCAGTGTTTGCATGAGCAACATTTATCTGCTGCAGACCAGAGTAAAACACGTAACCTAATGAGTTGAAGACATAACAACAACATTTTTAAGATTTAGGGTTTTAAAAAATCTCATATATAGAACTAAAGTTAATAGTAGCAGAGCCTAATAGCTGGTCTTTTTTTATTACCATTTTATTTCATTTAGAGTTCAGTGTCAGTGGTGCAGAGATGCTCCTTCACAGTAACACGCCCACAATTAGCAGAACTAGAGTCCCTCCTTCTTCACTATCACCACTCTGTCAGGAGGAAACCAAACACCAGCATCCCAACATCCCAAGAGCTGGAAAAACCTCGGGTTCCTCTATCAAACACCATGGCCCGGATCCAGTCCTGCGGTTCCTCTATCAAACACCATGATCCGGATCCAGACCTACAGTTCCTCTATCGACCACCATGGTCCAGATCAAGTCCTGCGGTTCCTGTATCAAACACCATGATCCGGATCCAGACCTACAGTTCCTCTATCGACCACCATGGTCCAGATCAAGTCCTGCGGTTCCTGTATCAAACACCATGGCCCGGATCCAGACCTATATTTCCTCTATCAAACACCATGATCCAGATCCAGACCTACAGTCCCTCTATCGACCATCATGATCCGGATCCAGACCTATATTTCCTCTATCAAACACCATGATTCAGATCAAGTCCTGCGGTTCTCTATCAAACACCATGATCCAGATCAAGTCCTGCGGTTCTCTATCAAACACCATGATCCAGATCAAGTCCTGCGGTTCTCTATCAAACACCATGATCCGGATCCAGACCTACAGTCCCTCTATCAACCACCATGATCCGGATCCAGACCTATAGTTCTTCTATCGACCACCATGGTCCAGATCAAGTCCTGCGGTTCCTGTATCGAACACCACGGTCCGGATCCAGTCCTGCGGTTCCTCTATCAAATACCATGATCCGGATCAATTCCTGCGGTTCCTCTATCGACCACCATGATCCGGATCCAGACCTACAGTTCCTCTATCGACCACCATGGTCCGGATCAAGTCCTGCGGTTCCTCTTTCAAACACCATGATCCGGATCCAGACCTACAGTTCCTCTATTCACCACCATGGTCCGGATCCAGTCCTGCAGTTCCTCTATTCACCACCATGGTCCGGATCCAGTCCTGCGGTTCTTCAATCAAACACCATGATCCGGATTCAGACCTGCAGTTCCTCTATTGACCTCCAGGGTCTGGATCCAACAGTGAGTAAATTAAACTTTTACTTTTAGTTGGTGGGTAAAACATCAAATGCGTCAATCTAACTGAGGACGGATTTGAGAGTCGTTTTCTGTTCAGTTTTCAAAGAAAAAGTGAATCTTCACTCATCGAAGCCAAAACCGATTCAGACGACCGTGAATCCTCTGCTGCAGCATCTACTCCGTTTACCTCCAGATTACGTCGCCACTCTGTCGTCATCGCGTTGACCCCGCCCACATACTCTCTCTACAAGGATAGACTGATCTGATGGGCTCCCCAAGACTTTTGGGCGTATTTAATGATCTCCAACAGGTGGTAGCCAGACGTACCTGCAGAGCAAATTTAAATGTATGTCTACGAATCCGTGCGTTGGCCTGGGATCATTTTATTGGACTCTAAAGGTTTGTGTGAGCTGCAGGAAGATCACCAGGACTGGAGATCGACAGCAGTTACCATCTTCACAGAGTCTGAAATCTGTACAGAGGAAGTTCAGGGAAGACCTGAGGTGACTCGGCACACCATCCCAACGCCTCGTCTTCAGCTCGTCTGCATGATACACTCGGAGAACGTGTGTGTGTTTACCTGGTCACACAGAGTTGCGATGAGTCCCTCCAAGTCGTGTTTCTCGTGAATCACCATCTGTTTCTCCTCGTACTCCTGCTCCAACTGCATCTCCAGCTGCCGCAGCTTCATGAAGCCAAAGGAAGTTTATTTGTACAGTACAATTTAACAACAGGGAGATTCAAAGTGCTTCACGGAGACTCTAAAACATCATCACATAGTAGAAAATAAAGAATGACTCAAAGTTTAAACCAAAAAAAGGAAAAAACAACAATAGATAAAATCAGCAATTTAATTATGATCCAGTTTGAAACTCAAGTGCAGATTTGGAGCTTCATTCAAATGCAGCTGAGAACAGGTGAGTCTTCAACCTGGGTGCGAATGAACTGGATACTGGGGGTTCTTAAAGGCAGACGTTTACTATTTTACTTCTTCCAAATTGGCAAATTCATAGAAAGTAAATTTGTCATGCATGCAGTATTTCTTTCTTGAAATTTGAAGCTTTATAGTCACAAGTTCAGATTTCTTTTTCTCTAAAATGTGAAAGTTTATATATTCAAACTTGAATTTGAGCTTCAGTTTACCAAATCTAACTTGTCCTCTTCTTAAGGTGGAACGGACTAATGCATCGCCACAGATCAAACTGCTGTCACACTGGAGTTTTACAAACTCGCCTCTCTTAGATGAATTGTGGTTTTAATCAACTCATACTGAAGCAGCTTCTGACACCAGAACTGTTCTGGAACTGAATCACACCCTTAAATGGAGATGAATAGTCTGAATTAAGGATGCACATTAAATCTGAGGGTATAAACGGGAACAGTCATCCAGCTCTTCACTGGTTATCAGAAGATATCACACGGATGAATTCAGGGAAAGAAACTGTGATTTTTTTACCGCCACAGTGATGTCGGCCTCTGGACACGTCTGTAAACAACCAGTCTGTAAGACTCCAGCGTGACGGGGGCTTCTTCTAAGCTTTCAAGATGATCCATAAATATGTAATAATACGTTTCACATTTTTCACAGTGAAATAATTCAATGTTCTTTTTTCAAAATTAAATTCTGCCTTGTGACACCAGCAGGTGTTGGAGGAGTCACCAGCAGGTGCTGGAGGAGTCACCAGCAGGTGCTGGAGGAGTCACCAGCAGGTGTTGGAGGAGTCACCAGCAGGTGTTGGAGGAGTCACCAGCAGGTGCTGGAGGAGTCACCAGCAGCTGTTGGAGGAGTCACCAGCAGGTGTTGGAGGAGTCACCAGCAGGTGTTGGAGGAGTCACCAGAAGGTGTTGGAGGAGTCACCAGCAGGTGCTGGAGGAGTCACCAGCAGCTGTTGGAGGAGTCACCAGCAGGTGTTGGAGGAGTCACCAGCAGGTGTTGGAGGAGTCACCAGCAGGTGCTGGAGGAGTCACCAGCAGCTGCTGGAAAATTCACCAGCAGGTGTTGGAGGAGTCACCAGAAGGTGTTGGAGGAGTCACCAGCAGGTGCTGGAGGAGTCACCAGCAGCTGTTGGAGGAGTCACCAGCAGGTGTTGGAGGAGTCACCAGCAGGTGTTGGAGGAGTCACCAGCAGGTGCTGGAGGAGTCACCAGCAGCTGCTGGAAAATTCACCAGCAGGTGTTGGAGGAGTCACCAGCAGCTGCTGGAGGAGTCACCAGCAGCTGTTGGAGGAGTCACCAGCAGCTGTTGGAGGAGTCACCAGCAGCTGTTGGAGGAGTCACCAGCAGCTGTTGGAGGAGTCACCAGCAGCTGTTGGAGGAGTCACCAGCAGGTGTTGGAGGAGTCACCAGCAGCTGCTGGAGGAGTCACCAGCAGCTGTTGGAGGAGTCACCAGCAGCTGTTGGAGGAGTCACCAGCAGCTGTTGGAGGAGTCACCAGCAGCTCCTTCAGTTCAGTTATGAAGTGAACTTCCGAAGCATCATCTCACAGCAGAAAGGCAGCACTTCTAACACTGAACCCACCCGTCTCTGAGAGGACTTGTGGACATCCTCCAGCTCCTCATCTTTATCTTCCAGCTCCTTTAGATGGATCTGCTTCATCCTCTCCATCTCCATCTCAAACCTCATGTGGATCTACAAGAGAGCAGACTTGGTTGAGCCGCCGGTGTGAGGAAGTCACTGTCGGGTCACTGTACACTAAAGTGTTCGCACCTGCTGCTGCTGCTGGATTTTGGCGGTGAGTTTGGAGACCTCCTCGGCTCTCTCGCTGGCTTGGGTCTCTAGGAGGCGAATCTGCTTTTTCAGGTCCGGCACCGACTCTGAGGCCAGATGGACGGGCAGGCTGAGGTCCCGGATCTGAGCGCACAACTCATCCTTCTGCTGCTGAAGACGGCCCACCTCCACCTGCCTCTCCTGCACAATCACAAGACGTGGCGGTGTTGAGACGTGAACCTCCAGATGACAATCATGTAAAATGTGTGTAAATATGCAGAGATGTGTGTTTACATGTAAATGCAGTATTTTATACCTAAGCTGCTACAAGAGATGATTATAAAGAAGTTATATGAAAGAAAAAGGGCAAAAAACAAACATTTGCTGTAGCCTATTTTCTTTTTAGTTCAGTATTTCAGCTATTTATCATATGTTTTTTTTGTGGGTTGTAGTGTAAGTTGGCCAAAATAAACTGGTATCTAGTGATCTATCGTAACCCATTATTCATGTTCACAGCAGATCAATGAAACAAGCTGAAAAAGAGCATCAAGATCTCCACTCAAACCTGCATCTGTACAAACCAGCAGACTTCTGGATTAATGTTCTCTGGACAGAGGAGACCAGAGTGGAGATGTTTGGTCCTAATGTCCAGAACCATGTTTGGAGGAAACCAACACCTCAGACCCAATGTCAACTCAACATGACTGAAATGCAGGGATGGCACCTCAAAACCACTTTATGTAGCAGTGCCACTTCTGGCCACATGAGGGCAGCACATCAAAAGACAGTTCAAGCATCAGGTCCTGCTGTCAGATACACAGAAATGCACCTTGTGGAACAAAGCTAGGTTGAAAGATGTGCTGGACCATCCACACAAAGGGACAACTTCTGCTTTTGGAGTTGAGTAACACTGAAAAAAGAAGTTTCAGTTCCTCTGCCGACCGCTGGGGTCCGGATCCAGACCTGCGGTTCCTCTACTGACTGCTTCGGTCTGGATCCAGACAAAAGTACCAGCTGAAACTGGCGTCCACATATGAACACCACCTTATTCCGTGCAGAAACGGACCTGCAGGCTCCGGCGCAGGTTGAATATTTCTGCCACCAGGGCTGTGTTCTCCTGGAAGACTTTTTCCTTCTGCTCCCTCTCAGTCTCGGCCTCCTCCAGGGCCTGAGTCAGCTCGTTATCAAACCTGCAGAGAGACAGCAGAATCATGTGGATCAGAGTGTATTCAGCCTTGAAACATGAGGAACAGAAACAGGCCGGGGCACAGACGGACCTCCTCTGTTTGCGCTCCAGCTCGTGTAGGCGACCCTGCAGACTGTCCGTCAGAACCCGGGTGTCGTGAAGGTCCGAGGTGACATGGCGGCAGTGCCGTTTGAGCTCTATTGCGGACCTTCTGGACTGCTCCAGCTGGGCCTGCAGCGCCGCGACCTGCACACAGACACACCGCTGTCATCTCCAGAGCTTCCATCGTCAGACAGTCGGTCCACGGTTACGCCTCACCTTGGTGTCCAGCTGCTCTCTTGTCTGCCTCTCGGTCTCCAGCTTTTCCTCCGTCTGCTTCAGCCGTCTGCGGACGAACTCCACCTCTGTCTGGCAGCACTCCAGCTGCATGGCCAGCTCGTTCTCTGTAACGGACAGATGCGGCTTCATCAGGACCTACCTTCGGGGTCACCTGAAACCTGCTCATGTACCCGTGTTTGTTTTTTAAACCAGTCTCCAAAGACCAGGACACCAAATTTTTGTTTTATTCTCAACTGTTTCACAAACTGAGCTGATCAGCCGACCACAATCAGTCCAGATCTTCTCTCAGCTTGTTGTCCAGGACTGTTGGTGAGCACCAGCTGAATTTGCCATCCCAGCTGAGGACCCAGTCTGGGATTTCGTGCTGGTGAGGACTGCTGGATGGTCACCAGCCGCTCAACCTGCTCTCAGGCAGCTCTCCTGCCCTCTTACTGAGGTCAGGGTTCCTCAAGATGATAATTGTTTAAGGTCTACTAGAACCTCTGACTGTAAAGGCAGCCTTCCTGCTACCATTAATGTTTGTGTTGAGAACATGAAGAATGTGCCAGAACTTCTCAGAGATGACCCGTGACATCCTGAATATAGGTTAAACCAAAAGGCTTCCTGAACGTTCCCTAAAGGTTCCCTACACGTTCGCTGAAGCAACCATAAAAGGTTCCTTGAAGATTTTCTAAACAATTCCTGACGGTTCCCCAAATGTTACCAGAAGGTATCCTCAATGTTCTCTGGGACTTCCCTAAATGTTCTTTGGGAGGGTTCCCTAAATGTTCCCTAAATAATGTAACACGGATTTCAACGCAGACTGAGCCACAGTTTGAGCCTGCCCCTAGTGGTTAGTAGAGGAACCGCGAGGACTTCCAGATTGGTGACAGTAAAGTAAACTGGATGTGGTTTCTTCTTAACACCAGACATCCTACACATGCATCTGAGCTGGAGCAGTTCTGGAAAGAGGAGTGGTCCAGAAGTCCTCCTGAACTGAGCAGATTTAGTTTTTTCTCTTCCCAGCCGCTCACAAGAGTTGATGTTACCTGTTGCACCTCCTCTCTGACTCTCAGCAACCTTTACTTTCTGCTTCTCCTCCTCCAGCTGCTTCTCCAGGGTTTCCATGGTAACCTTACATTGGTCCAAGCGAGTCTAGGTTTGAAACAAGACGCTTGTTAAACCATAAATGGGCTGCTGCAGTTTTGTGAATGAACACAGCAAACGCTGCAGCCGGGAGACATGCTGCTTCATCGTTACTCCAAGTACTGAGTAATAGATTACTTTGAGGGCTGGCGCACCTGCAGTTCTTTGTTCTCCCGGATGAGTCGAAGTCTCTCGGCTCTCTCCACATCCAGAGCCAGACCCACTGCGTCTCCACGGAAACGCTCATCGCTGAGCTCAGAAGTCACAGCTGTGACCTGTAACACATGGATCACAATAGCAGAACGCGTGCGAGCGTGCGTGTGTGCGTGTGCGTGAGAGAGGCATCACAAACCCTGGTCTCCAGGCCGTCAGCCGACTGCCTCAGCTCGTTCCTCTCCTTCTCTGATTTTTCCAGCCGCCGCCTGAGAGCCGATATCTCATCCTACCGAGGTGACAAAGAAAGATCACGGAGGCTGAAAAATCTCTACAGACACACCATTAAAGTTATTACTTCCTCCTTTAATCCAAACCATTTTCATGTCAAAGCACAGTAAAAATCACCCAACTGTAGTGAGTCTTAGTATTGGACAAATACAATCCCACATGAACAACGCTGAAACAAATCATGTGGCAATCCTAAGTACTGCCGCAGGGTTTAAGATTTACAGCCAGATGTTGTTAATCATCACCATCGATGAACTGATCATCAGCAGCTGTTCAGACCTCTATAAAAGAAGGTGGTTTGGCTGTTTCAGGTGTATTGACACAATGCCAAGAGGGAAAGACATCATCAAACTTCTTAGATAGGTGTGTTTTGCTGCACATCAATTTCCAAACAATTTGGAGTCCAGCTGTGAGAAACCATTTGCAAAAGAAAACATTCAAGACTGCTGCCAATCTTCCCAGGAGTGGACGTCCCAGTAAATTTGCCCTCAAGATCAGACTATGAAAAATAACTAAAACCCCAAGACCCCACAGATACCAGACAGTTTTGGACCCCCACCTGGGCTATCTTTGGCACCTCTGGCTGAGTTACAGCACTGGCAAACGCTGTGAGGGCCAGACACGTCCCAAAGTTCACAGACATGGAATAACTGGGGCGTGGGCATTTGCTGTATGATCCCATATTTCATGAACATGTTTTAATTTACAATATTGCTGGTTCATGTCTGGTGGATATGTGGCCTAGTTTAGGAAATTACATTTTACTTGAGAAAACGCTGTCATGAGCCAAGTCAGGGTCAAACTTTTGCTTCCTGAGCAGTTAGCTCCTTCTCAGAGCCTACAGGCCTCACTGAGCATGTTAAATATTGAAGTGTGGACAGATGAGACCAAAGTGGAGAAGCAGCAGAAACATCTCAAACCCACTGTCAAGCACGGTGGTGGAGGGATGATGGTCTGGGGTTGCTCAGCTGAATTCATATTTCCCTTTCGCTAAGACCCAAAACAACCAGATGATTGTTTTTTAAATAATGTTTTAGACAAGGAAAAGTTTGTTGAAGGTTCTCTGAAGGTTTCTTAAACGTTCCCTGGATGTTCCCTGAAAGCTATGAGCCTAAAAAGACATTTGAAGTTGGGTTGTTTTAACTTCCCGTGAATCCAACACAACTGTTCCAGCTGTTTTCCTGAATGTTCTACCTCTTTGGCCCTGAACCTCTCGTTGTCCATGTTGACGTCCAGCAGAGGACGAACCCTGCAGAAAAGTTTCCACCAGCTCCACTTGGACACCACCTTCAGAGCCCGCAGGTTCCTCTGCAGACACCTGACCGCCATCTGCTGCACCTGTAGACACAAGAGGTATTTATGTACAAAACCAACTCCAAACTCATGTCTTCCTCAGTGACGTCACATCTCGTTCAGAAAAGTCCATCTGTGGAGGTGAAGATACCCTCACCTTGAGCTTTCGGTACTTCTGCCGAGCCAGGTGTCCTCTGCCGGCGGCCTGCAGGTGGACCAGCCAACCGGTGACCTGCTGTTCCCTCTGCTGCTCCAGGTACCGCAGCACGCCTCGCTTCATGAACACCTGAGACACAGCAGGACCAATCAGAAGGCTGCGTCCACCTTCCCCTGCTCAATGATGCGAAGTCTAACATGTTCTCACCCTGCTGGCTCCCACGACGATGCTCTTCTTATCCAGGTCCAGCTCCGCCAGCAGCTCCTCCACCGCCTGACACAGATGACAAAAAAATAAAACTGAGCCGAACATCCGTTTGTAAGAGCGAGCCGAGTTGAAAAGTCCTCCCACCTTTCTCTCGTCGTGGCTGACAAACATTGAGGCGTAACGTTTCATGATGGGAGGAGATAAAGCCTGGAAATGACACCTGAAGTCACTCAGAGTCATGTGCTCCGGGTAACCTGCAGAAAAACAGGAAACGTCTACAGTCACACACAGAACAATCATTTATTCTTACAATACAAAAACTACATTTAGGTTAAAAAAAACCCACAAAAACAAATGTGGGCAATCCTAAGTACCCCGGTTCTCCACATGAAGACCAAACATCTCCACGTTGGTCTCATCTGTCCAGAGGTCTGAAGTCTGCAGGTTTGTGAACCTCAGTCGTGCTTCCATGTTCTTTTTGGACAGAAGAGTTTTTCCCCCGGAAACTCTTCCAAAGCAGCCGTCCTGGTTCAGTCTTCCGATTGTGTTGTCATAGACTTTCCATGGACCTGGAAGGCTATGTGTCAGCAATCTTCCAGAAGATTTCCGGCAATGATCTGGCAATATTCTAGCAACCTTCATGCAATGTTTTGCCAAAATTTGCCAAACTCTGGCAATGTTCCACCAATGATCCAGCAATTTTCTTATAACATTCCAGTAATATTCTGGCAAATTCCAGCAATGTCTCCTCAAGGTTATGGTAATGTTCCGCCAGTGTTCTAGTAGCATACCTCCAATATTTGGGATATGTTTAGCGCTGTTACAGCGACATTCCAGAACTAGACAGTCTCTCCTTCAAACCTGAAAGTTCCAGACCAGCAAACTGCCAAGACATCAGCTGTCATACAGGTGCCCACACCTGCTGATGATCGCTCAGGAATTACCCTCCTAAATCCTCTGCAAGCAGTAAGGGGGTACTTAGTGTTGCCTACATATTTGTTTTGTCCAGCTTCATTTTTGTTAAATAAATAATGGCATGGAGAAAAAAGATGTTTGCTGTTGATGATCAGATGATTTCCTTTTTGTTACCCACATAGAAACAAAGGTTTAAAAGAGGGATCAGTAGCTTCTGGACATGACTGACTGCTGTCTAACGTTTCCCACCGTCACGCTTTCACACCTGTGCGGTAGAGCTGCAGAGCCGACGGGATCTGGGTGGAGTTTAGCTGAACTCTGAGTGCTGGAACATCAAAACTTCCTCCGTCCGTCTTGGCGCTCACGCACTGCAGGAAGACCGGTCTGGCTCGGCGGATCAGGTTCACCAGAGCGTCCTGTGACAGAAAACAGTCATGATCCAGAAACGTGTCAGGACTTGTATGCTACCGGGACACTCACCGCCTGCAGCTTCACAGCGATGCACTGAGAGTGTCGGCGAATGGCCGCCATCCCGCTGCTGAACGTCTTCCTGATGGAACCGTTCCTCTGCAGGGCACGCTGGCTCCGGCCCTCCAGCCCTCCCAGCCCTCGACACAGGGGGGGTACAGAGACCCTGGAGGTGAACATAGCCTTCACCACCCCTCTAAAGAAGATGAAGGACATAAACTGGTCATCGTACATAACCACAACAGCTTCAATCCCAAACCTATCCTAGTTAACCCAGTTGATTCAGGTGGCTCCGGGACGGAGGTTTAAACTGGCATCTTTAACTTCAAACTGAGTCACACATCTGTTCCAGCAAGCCTTGAAACACCTCTGTGTTCATGGTGACCAAGAACCAGTAATACCAGACCAGACAGACCTGCACCAGTACGGAGAGACCTGCACCAGACCAGACAGACCTGCACCAGAACAGACAGACCTGCACCAGACCGGACAGACATGCACCAGTATGGACAGACCTGCACCAGACCAGACAGACCTGCACCAGACCGGACAGACCTGCACCAGTACGGAGAGACCTGCACCAGTACGGACAGACCTGCACCAGTACGGACAGACCTGCACCAGTACGGACAGACCTGCACCAGTACGGACAGACCTGCACCAGACCGGACAGACCTGCACCAGACCAGACAGACCTGCACCAGTACGGACAGACATGCACCAGTACGGACAGACCTGCACCAGTACGGACAGACCTGCACCAGTACGGACAGACCTGCACCAGTACGGAGAGACCTGCACCAGTACGGAGAGACCTGCACCAGTACGGACAGACCTGCACCAGTAAAGACAGACCTGCACCAGACCGGACAGACCTGCACCAGTACGGACAGACCTGCACCAGACCAGAAAGACCTGCACCAGTACGGACAGACCAGACCGGACAGACCTGCACCAGACCAGACAGACCTGCACCAGTACGGACAGACCTGCACCAGACCAGAAAGACCTGCACCAGTACAGACAGACCTGCACCAGTACGGACAGACCAGACCGGACAGACCTGCACCAGACCAGACAGACCTGCACCAGACCAGACAGACCTGCACCAGTACAGACAGACCTGCACCAGACCGGACAGACCTGCACCAGTACAGACAGACCTGCACCAGACCGGACAGACCTGCACCAGTACGGACAGACCTGCACCAGTACGGAGAGACCTGCATCAGTACGGACAGACCAGACCGGACAGACCTGCACCAGTACGGACAGACCTGCACCGGTACGGACAGACCAGACCGGACAGACCTGCACCAGTACGGAGAGACCTGCACCAGTACGGACAGACCTGCACCAGACCAGACAGAGCTGCACCTGTACGGACAGACCTGCACCAGACCAGACAGACCTGCACCAGTACGGACAGACCAGACCAGACAGACCTGCACCAGTACGGACAGACCTGCACCAGTACGGACAGACCTGCACCAGTACGGAGAGACCTGCACCAGTACGGAGAGACCTGCACCAGTACGGACAGACCAGAAAGACCAGACAGACCTGCACCAGTACGGACAGACCTGCACCAGTACGGACAGACCTGCACCAGTACGGACAGACCTGCACCAGACCAGACAGACCAGAAAGACCAGACAGACCTGCACCAGTACGGACAGACCTGCACCAGTACGGACAGACCTGCACCAGTACGGACAGACCTGCACCAGACCAGACAGAGCTGCACCTGTACGGACAGACCTGCACCAGACCAGACAGACCTGCACCAGTACGGACAGACCAGAAAGACCAGACAGACCTGCACCAGTACGGACAGACCTGCACCAGTACGGACAGACCTGCACCAGACCAGACAGAGCTGCACCTGTACGGACAGACCTGCACCAGACCAGACAGACCTGCACCAGTACGGACAGACCAGACCAGACAGACCTGCACCAGTACGGACAGACCTGCACCAGTACGGAGAGACCTGCACCAGTACGGAGAGACCTGCACCAGTACGGACAGACCAGAAAGACCAGACAGACCTGCACCAGTACGGACAGACCTGCACCAGTACGGACAGACCTGCACCAGTACGGACAGACCTGCACCAGTACGGAGAGACCTGCACCAGTACGGAGAGACCTGCACCAGTACGGACAGACCAGAAAGACCAGACAGACCTGCACCAGTACGGACAGACCTGCACCAGTACGGACAGACCTGCACCAGTACGGACAGACCTGCACCAGACCAGACAGACCTGTACCAGTACGGACAGACCTGCACCAGTACGGACAGACCTGCACCAGTACGGACAGACCTGCACCAGTACGGAGAGACCTGCACCAGTACGGACAGACCTGCACCAGACCAGACAGACCTGCACCAGTACGGACAGACCTGCACCAGTACGGACAGACCTGCACCAGTACAGACAGACCTGCACCAGTACGGAGAGACCTGCACCAGTACGGAGAGACCTGCACCAGTACGGAGAGACCTGCACCAGTACGGACAGACCTGCACCAGTACGGACAGACCTGCACCAGTACGGACAGACCTGCACCAGTACGGAGAGACCTGCACCAGTACGGACAGACCTGCACCAGTACGGACAGACCTGCACCAGTACGGACAGACCTGCACCAGTACGGACAGACCTGCACCAGTACGGAGTGACCTGCACCAGTACGGAGAGACCTGCACCAGTACGGACAGACCTGCACCAGTACGGAGTGACCTGCACCAGTACGGAGAGACCTGCACCAGTACGGACAGACCTGCACCAGTACGGAGTGACCTGCACCAGACCAGACAGACCTGCACAAACTGTTCTGAGGAGAACCAGCAGGAGAGATCGTATTCTCCAGATTTAACTTCTCTTTATCAGCCATCTGTGAAATCCAGAATAGAAGTTCAAATTCTTCTCCTCACGTGTAAAGCTCCTAACGACCAACCTCCATCACAACTTAAAGAGCTCATAGTTCCAGACCTCCCATGATGCACCTCTCCTCCTCTGTTCTCCTCTACTCCAACTCTATTAGTGACATTATGCGTTTGTTGGCTTCATATTTTGTGGAAGTAAATGAGTTTTGTGGGATCTTATGAAGCAGTGATGGTGGTGACGATGGAGGCGGAGTCCTCGGGTGACGTAAAAGGTTAAAAGTTGATCTTTTGGAGCTGATATCACACTAATGAGTGGAACTAGTTTAAAAGAGCATAACTGCTTTCAGCTGCCTCCATCCACCAGCGTCACCTCCTGTCCAGCTGTGGACGCCGCGGCGCTCCGAGTCCGTTTGTCAGACCCGACCTCGAGAACCGACCGCTGAACGTCTGAACAAAGTGTGAGTGTGAGAGACGCCGAGGATGACTCACATGGAGGAGTTCTGCAGCAGACACACGGCGTTGAGGACAGACGGGTTGTTCTGGAGCAGACCCAGCCATCCCGTCAGGTCGTAGCGGACCGGGTCGCGGCCCATCAGGTGGTTCACCTCACACTGCAGCGGCTGCTCACACTGACGTACTGAAACACATTCACGGCACCGAGTGAACACTCCAACGCACACCGGTACCACCTGTGATTGTGTGTGCGTGCGGTTCTGGCATTGTTACCGGCGTGGCTGTAGTACCGGCAGACTCTCTCCAGGATCCCAGTCTCACTGGAGGCCGGCGTCACCATCTCCTCGTCCAGAACCCACAGCAGACCTCGGGGGTCTCTGTCTGCAGCTCGGACCTGGAACCACAGAGCTGCTTTTAAAGGAGAAGACCTAAGACCTCCAGAGATCCGGATTCCGTCAGACACAGAACCATAGAACGGTTCTCCAAAGTCATGTTCTCCGACAACAGCAGCAAACTAAAGTCTTTCATTTCCAGAAATGGTTCCATGATTGTTGAATGCTGCCAAACCTCCTGCTGTTTCTGGCGTCTTTCTAGAAGAAAAACTTCTCTAGAAGAAAAACACTCGCGAGTTAAATCAGAAATCTTTAATCTTCAAAACTGCAGGGATGTGATCAAATCAGCTCCGTGTCACCGCGTCTTCATCCTCTAACATCATCTAAGCATAAATTAAAGGTTTGAAACATCAGACAGCAGCTTCCAAAAACAACTTTCTGATTCCATAAACACGAATCCTATCGGCTGATTGGTCATCTAAACTCCAATCACAGATCAGCCCCACCCAGACATCTTTCCCCACCCCCGTAGACCAGATTTGGTTCTAGAGAGAACCTTCCTCCGGCTGTCTGTTGCTGTGGCAACATGAGGGCAGTAGCACATCTGATTGGTTTAGGAAAGTAATCAATAACAGCAGGAGCAGGTGTGGGAGGAGACTGACGAGGCGCTGACCAGAGCACGAAAGGAAATAGAAGATTTAGGCTGCAGATCCAACAGACGCAGTTTTAGAGTCATGATCAAAGTAAAAGGACTCTATGGTGGTGCTGATCAATATGAACAGGGATCAATACTGCAGCTTATTAAAGCTCTGAAAGGACCCTGAGAGTGAAGTTGGTACCTGTGCAGGTGAAACCATCGTTCCCAGGTGACTTTAACGTGGAGTCATACCTGTGGAGGCGGCTGGTCGATGGCAGATACGACCTCTGTGGGGCTGCTCTCCGGACACTCGAAGTCCACGGGAATCTTCTCCTGAAACAGAAACTCCGAAGTCACATTGTCTTCGTTTGATGGGAAGAATTTGAGACAGATACTGAAATAAACAGATGCAGAAGTGTTGAAAAGACCTAAATGAAGTAAAGTTAAACTCTCTGAAACCCTCCTAGTCTTCATCTGGTCTCCTGGTCCGGGTCTCTCTGAAACCCTCCAAGTCTCTATCTGGTCCCCTGGTCCGGGTCTCTCTGAAACCATCCAAGTCTCTATCTGGTCCCCTGGTCCGGGTCTCTCTGAAACCCTCCTAGTCTCTATCTGGTCCCCTGGTCCAGGTCTCTCTGAAACCCTCCTAGTCTCTATCTGGTCCCCTGGTCCGGGTCTCTCTGAAACCCTCCTAGTCTCTATCTGGTCCTCTGGTCCGGGTCTCTCTGAAACCCTCCTAGTCTCCAGCTGGTCCCCTGGTGCGGGTCTCTCTGAAACCCTCCTACACTCCATCTGGTCTCCTGGTGCGGGTCTCTCTGAAACCCTCCTAGTCTCTATCTGGTCCCCTGGTGCGGGTCTCTCTGAAACCCTCCTAGTCTCTATCTGGTCCCCTGGTCCGGGTCTCTCTGAAACCCTCCTAGTCTCCAGCTGGTCCCCTGGTGCGGGTCTCTCTGAAACCCTCCTAGTCTCCAGCTGGTCCCCTGGTGCGGGTCTCTCTGAAACCCTCCTAGTCTCTATCTGGTCCCCTGGTCCGGGTCTCTCTGAAACTCTCCTAGTCTCCAGCTGGTCCCCTGGTCCGGGTCTCTCTGAAACCCTCCTAGTCTCCAGCTGGTCCCCTGGTCCGGGTCTCTCTGAAACCCTCCTAGTCTCTATCTGGTCCCCTGGTCCGGGTCTCTCTGAAACCCTCCTAGTCTCCATCTGGTCTCCTGGTGCGGGTCTCTCTGAAATCCTCCTAGTCTCCATCTGGTCTCCTGGTGCGGGTCTCTCTGAAACCCTCCTAGTCTCTATCTGGTCTCCTGGTCCGGGTCTCTCTGAAACCCTCCTAGTCTCTATCTGGTCCCCTGGTCCGGGTCTCTCTGAAACCCTCCTAGTCTCTATCTGGTCTCCTGGTCCGGGTCTCTCAGAAACCCTCCTAGTCTCCAGCTGGTCCCCTGGTCCGGGTCTCTCTGAAACCCTCCTAGTCTCCAGCTGGTGCCCTGGTCCGGGTCTCTCTGAAACCCTCCTAGTCTCTATCTGGTCCCCTGGTCCGGCTCTCTCTGAAACCCTCCTAGTCTCTATCTGGTCTCCTGGTGCGGGTCTCTCTGAAACCTTCCTAGTCTCTATCTGGTCCCCTGGTCCGGCTCTCTCTGAAACCCTCCTAGTCTCTATCTGGTCTCCTGGTGCGGGTCTCTCTGAAACCCTCCTAGTCTCTATCTGGTCCCCTGGTCCGGGTCTCTCTGAAACCCTCCTAGTCTCTATCTGGTCTCCTGGTGCGGGTCTCTCTGAAACCCTCCTAGTCTCCATCTGGTCCCCTGGTCCGGGTCTCTCTGAAACCCTCCTAGTCTCTATCTGGTCCCCTGGTCCGGGTCTCTCTGAAACCCTCCTAGTCTCTATCTGGTCTCCTGGTGCGGGTCTCTCTGAAACCCTCCTAGTCTCCATCTGGTCCCCTGGTCCGGGTCTCTCTGAAACCCTCCTAGTCTCTATCTGGTCTCCTGGTGCGGGTCTCTCTGAAACCCTCCTAGTCTCCAGCTGGTCCCCTGGTCCGGGTCTCTCTGAAACCCTCCTAGTCTCTATCGGGTCATTTGTTCTTCGTTTTTTCACTCTTTTCCACGGATAATAAATGAGCCACATATCAGCAGTTTGCTTTGTTTGCAACACAAATGGTGTGAAGTTATTTCCTTTGATCAAGAACGAACGATTAACCATCTGACTGCTGTCAGACTCCGCCCCCTCTTGGACCAACTCTGGTCTACAAATGACCAGTTCAGGGTTTAAATGTTTGAATGTTTGACTGGTGACCATCAGCTGTTGAATATATATTCTATATAGATATTATAATAATATGTCCTACGTGTTCGGACAGCAGTGCAGACAACAACCTGGTGGACTATAAGACCACCAGGGGGCAGTTTCTGACAGTCCATCTTTTATGACCTTCATGTGGAAAAAGTCCCACTTTACAGCAAAAATAAACACATAAGCAGTCTGGTACACAAACAGTTTTGGTCTCCACAGTTAGATTTCACATCCTAGAAAAAATCAATGCGTCATATAATTATTTGCCTCCTTGAGCCACCACCTCATCGTGGTGGAGGTTTTTGCATGTCCCAGCGATACTAGCGGCTCAGTTGTCCTAGTAGGGTTGGTAGGGTCACCTAAGACCAACAGGTCCTAGGGGAGGAGCTCCAAAAACCTTTATGATGAATAAAAACATGGATCACAATAACAGGTCTGTTATTGGACGTTTGTGCTCATCACGGATTGTCCACAAACACCACCTTCAAGCCCGTTCAAGGGTGTCCACGTGTCCACATGTGGACTTGGCACCAGGATATCGTAGGTTGCAGATCAATGATCGATTTCGTTGTTGTATCATTGGCCCTGCGGTCACATGTTTTGGACACTCGGGTGAAGAGAGGAGCTGCCAACCGATCGGTTGACCGCTCCTCTCTTCACCACCGCTACCCAGACATACACAGAAGTCTTCGTTCTGCTGATGGATAATTTTACTGTTGTATCCTGTCTTGTACCTTTGACGGCAGGTCTCTACTTCCTGTTCTACCCGCCTGGTCTTCAGCAGGAGGGTCCCCCCTTATGATCCAGGTCCTGGTCCAGGTTTCTTCCCTCTTAAAGGGGAGTTTTTACCTGTCGTTGTTTATGTAATAATTGATCGGGGGTCATGTTCTGGTCTCTGGAAAGATCCTAGAGAGAACTTGTGTTGTAATAGACGTATATAAATAAAATGGAATTGAATTGAGTTGAATTGGTGAGTCGGCTCTGAGGGGGAGGACTGGGTAAGACCTGGCAGGTCTAAACAAAGCGTGAGAGTCTGCTGAGAACATCTGGCAGAGTCTCCTGCGAGAGAGAGCTTCAACTCCCACTTTTAACCCAGGTGAGTCACATGGGAGCTTCACATGGTCTTAGATCTTGAAATCATTAGATCGTTGAGATTAAGGTCGGTGTTAAAAGTCAGCTGCTGTGTGGGCGGAGTCTGTGTTACCTGAGTGTATCTCTCCAGCGTGTGCAGGAAGGTGTGTGTGTGGTAGTGCTCCAGCAGTCGCTCTTGCAGGTAGTTGTGGCAGAGCTCCGCCCAGCTGGCGCCGCGCTCCTCCGCCGCGTGTCTTGGGTTCCTCAGACCTGGCGTGTCCACCACGGTGACGGAGGCTAACGCCAGCTGCTCCCCGCTCAGCGCCCTGATCACGAAGTTCAGCCGAGTCATTTCTAGATCTGATCTGTGAACAACCTACCAAGCTGCTGTCGCATCTGATCTACAAGTTAGTACACCCCTCTCAATTCTTAAATGTCTTATGTAGAATAGTTTTGTTTTTTTAATCATCTGATGGTGAAGGGGTCTCCGCATTAGACAAATACAACCTCAGATGAACTGTTCATTTGACTTACTGAAGCCAAAAGTAAAGAAATGTGGGGATCCTTGGTACCGCCACGACCCAGCAGCTGGTAGATCCACTTTCAGCAGTTTGAACCTGAGGTAGTGTTTTCTTACTTGAGTTTATCCGTGTCTCACATTTGTTGAGAAAATGTTAGGACGTTCTTCTTTACAACATTGCTGCTGGCGTCCAGATCCTGGAGCTGCAAAACCATCTGCAGGCCATCATCAGAAGCAGTAAGGGCGTACTCAGTCTTGCTCGTAACGTTTGGGTTGTTTTCCTCCTTTTTTTTTGTTAGATCCAAGTGAAAAAGATATGTTGTTGCTTATCTGAGGATATATTTGTCTAACACTAAGACCATCTACAATCAGATGACTTATCAGCTTTTAAAACACAAAATAAATACATGTTAGAATTAAAAGAGAGGGGAAAAACTTCTGCACATAAAATTCTGCAATATAAAACACAATTAAACAAAGAAAAATTAGGAAACAGTATCGGATATTTACGAACCAGAAGCTGTCATTCTAGAATAATTAAAGTCTTATGATCTGTGTGGTTCCTCAGGGCTCAAACCTCGGACCCCTTCTGCTTCATAGAAGTTTCCTCTGATCTTTGAGGGTGTGAAGCTGCCGTTAATTAGGATTTGTCCTGTTTTTTTGTTTTGTTTTGGGGTTTTTTTTTAAGCTCACAAATAAGGAGAGCAGAAACACACAACATCATAAAACAGATGAATAATTCAGAAATGTCAGCTGACATCTTCCACTAGTGAATATCAAAACTCTTGTCTTGTCAATTAGTAAACACTTTTATCCAAATAGAGTAAAAAGTGAAGAACAGCAAGCTGCAGTACAGCTGGAGACTCTGGAATTAAGTTTAGGTCAACTAAATAAGAAAGAGAAACATATATGTGCCAAAACCTGACAAAGTGTAGAGAAAGTGTAGTTAGATGTGAGTTAGATAAGTTAGGATGTCAGAGGGGTCAGGAGAGGTGAGGAGAGAGGACGTTCCTGCTCTGAACCGGTAGCTGCCGGTTTGGTTTGTTACCCGGAAACATGCGTGAGGTCGGAGCTGCGGTGGTCTGCTCCACCTGGTCAGGAGACGGTCAGTGCAGCTGCAGATGCAGACGTACCTGTTGATGAGCGACACGACGGCCGTGAAGAGCTCCTCATAGAGTCCAGCGGCCATACCACTGACACACTGAGCGGCCGTCAGACGAGGACCTGAACACACCAGCAGACGGGATCAGAGTGAACCACATCTGGACCACATCTTCACGTGCACGCACACGAAGAGCAGAAACACCCAGGAACAGGACAGACTTTCAAAGTCCACACTGAAACACTGCGATCTTGGGTCCTGTCTTGTAAATCTAAGTGTAAAGTGTCGTTGATCAGGTCACTGAGTGAAGCATCTGCGTTTCAGACGTCAGCTGAAAAGATTGAATATTTTATTGGTAATGACGTCCAATATTCGAGTGTTTTTAACCGTCTCGTTTCCTCGAATCAAACGTAATTCCAATCAGATGTGTGGTCGGGTAATTCAGCTTTCGCTTGTTTGTCCTCCACCTTAGAGACTGGCCTCACCCTCCTCTGGCTCGTTTCTGCCTCCTCCTGCTCCTCCTGCTCCTCCTGCTCCTCCTCCTCCCGTGGCCCTCTGCAGCAGCTGTTGCAGGTGGTGTTTGAAGACGGCGATGTGGAGCTCTTCTGCGTCACATCCCAGAATGCTGCTGGCTGTCTGAGCGCGGTCGAAGTTCACGAACTGCCTCCTGCCCACTGCACAGACGAAAGCAGAACATCAGCAACACCTGGCAAGGCCGCTTTACACGTTTACATGTCATGTAAAAGTGCTTCACAGTAAAGCATTTAACAAAGTGCATTAAAAAGTAAACGCGTTTGAAAGCTGAATTAAGACAGACGTAAGTTAAAAAGAATAAAACAAAGAAGATGCAAGAACGTAAGGATGTCTGGACAGATTTGTAAAGTGTGATTGACATAAGGTGGGCGGGTCCCAGCTGGCTTCCAGACCTGCACAGTATGATGAAAGAGACTTAAAGAAACTAAAACTCCTGCTGGGGGAGATTTTACCTGCTGTTGTTTATGTAATAATTGATTCAGGTCATGTTCTGGTCTCTGGAAAGATCCTAGAGACAACTGGTGCTGTAATAGATGCTTTATAAATAAAATTGAGTTTAAAAGCACTTCTCAGAACACTGAATGACATCACAGGGGGTGTGTCCGGTTCTTCAAACTGCCTGTGGTTTTTCACCCCCTAAACTGGAATTTACTTTGACGGATTCAACAGCTGATGTGTTTTGGAGTCTCTGGAGTTACCACACGTTTCTAAACCACAAAACATTTCATCAGAAGAAGAATCTCAGCCTCACTTGTCCATTAACATTTGTTAAATCTCCTGTACGAGACTGCACAGGAGCTGGTTTGGAAGGAAACGTTGGGGAATGTCATGGAAGAGCCTCAGAAGTTAATGCTGCAGTCGTGGATGTGTTGAGGCTGGTGACGAGGATGCATCGGTGTTACCTTTACAGACTCCCGCAGCTCCCAGATGGTAGATCCCAGCCAGAACATGCCAGATCGCCTTCTGCTCGTTGGCCGAGAAGCCCAGCGTTTCCATGGCAGTCAACAGCTTGGTGAAGGCGACGGATGCTCGCTGCTTCTCCTCTACCTGAGAGCAGACCCCGCCCCAACGCCACTACTCACAAATGTTTCCTCTCTCATTGGTACGACGATATTGGACCAAAGTGCAGGTTTTATAGTTGCAGTGATTAAACCGTTACTTTAAAAACCCTCTCTTGACCCAGACATTTTAGATTCTGGAGAAGGTAGTTGCAAGCCAGGATTAAAAACCTTTCATCTATAAAAGGCCTGAAACCTTAAAAACGGACCACGCACACAAGCACACAAACACACAAACACACAAACACACACAAACTGACCTTGGTGGGGTGAACGATACCAAAAGAGTTGGATTCTGGGAGCTGGTGCAGCTGCAGCTCTGTCCTGGAGAACCATTATGAGAAGTTATTCAGGACACATCAAATGCGCCACCACAGTACAAAAAGTACAAATATCAAAAGTCCAGAGTCTCGAAGTGAAAATACAATGTTTGACTCTTATTTTCTCTTTTCTAATTTGATTAAAAATCTCAGGAACCATTTGCGTTTGTTGTGGGATATTGCTCCTTCCTAACGAGGTTCCTTTCTAAGAAGGTTCCTTCCTAGCGAGGCTCCTTCTCAACGAGGTTCCTTCCTAACGAGGTTCCTTTCCAAAGAGGTTCCTTCCTAGTGAGGCTCCTTCTCAACAAGGTTCCTTCCTAACTAGGTTCCTTTCTAAGGAGGTTCCTTCCTAGTGAGGCTCCTTCTCAACGAGGTTCCTTCCTAGCGAGGTTCCTTCCTAGTGAGGCTCCTTCTCAACAAGGTTCCTTCCTAACTAGGTTCCTTTCTAAGGAGGTTCCTTCCTAGTGAGGCTCCTTCTCAACGAGGTTCCTTCCTAGCGAGGTTCCTTCCTAACGAGGGTTCTTCCTAACGAGGGTCCTTCCCAATGAGGCTCCTTCTCAACGAGGCTCCTTCCTAGCGAGGTTCCTTCCTAGCGAGGTTCCTTCCTAACAATGGTTCTTCATATAGAGGCTCCTACCTAGCGAGGTTTCTTCCTAGCGAGGTTCCTTCCTAACGAGGTTCCTTCCTAACAAGGTTCCTTCCTAACAAGGTTCCTTCCTAATGAGGTTCCGTCCTAATGAGACTCCTTCCTAATGAGGCTCCTTCTAAGCGAGGATCCTTCCTAATGAAGGTTCTTCCTAATGAGACTCCTTCTTAATGAGACTCCGAGGTTCCTTCCTAACAAGGGTACTTCCTAGCGAGGTTCCTAACTTACAATGGTTCTTCCTGTAGAGGCTCCTACCTAGCGAGGTTTCTTCCTAACAAGGTTCCTTCCTAACGAGGCTCCTTCTAAGCGAGGATCCTTCCTAATGAAGGTTCTTCCTAATGAGACTCCTTCCTAGTAACGTTCCTTCCTAACGATGGTTCTTCCTAGTCAGTCATTCTCCAGACATTACTGCTCTAAAATGACATATCTAATCTAAAATGTGAGCGGAAATAGAAACATTACGAAGTGGTGAAAGCTTTACTGTCTCAACTTTTGTGAAGTTTGTTCCTGGTCTGAGATGCAACAGTGCAGCATATTAACAAATGAAATGAAATATGTTGTGTTCAAAGTGCCAACAAAGAACCTAAGAACCACTGCATTTCTTGTGACTGTCTATTTTCTGATTTGGACCACAGATCGTCTTACCTAATGTCAGTGCTGAGTCCTGCCAGCATCTGAGCGAAGACCAGGAAGTTAGACTCTCCTGGAGTTTTCTGGCAAACTTTCCATTTGTCCAACATCATGGTCTGATGGATGAAGACACAACAGAACAGATTGAGGACAAGAAGACAGCAGCAAGTCTGTGAGTGACCGTGTTTGACTGCTGGGATGTGGAATATCACGGACCTGCAGGTGTCCAGCAGCCGCCTGTCCAGCGTGGTTGAAGTCCAGAGAGAAGACCATGGCAAATCGAGACGAGGCGTCGCTGTGAGGAGAGCTCACGCAGCCAAAAGACTTGAGGATGGTGAACATGGCCTGGACGCGCTCCACTGGAGAAAGGAAACAACCATCAGGTTGGATGTTTGGATGCTGCTATGAAACCAGAGAACGCCTTTCAGTCGGCAGGTGACACTTTTAAAGTGTGTACGGTCATGTGCAGAAGTGAGTACGATTATAAACGACCCCAACCAGTCTGCTTTTAATTGTTTTTCCATGGACATTCCTGCAAGCCGCCTGCAGATTTCCATGTCGGAGTCAGATAACAAATAGATAAAAAACTGTCCATTTCTATCAGGGTTCACGGTGCAAAAGGTAAACATGGATTAACACATAAACTACACGTCATGAACAGAACCACAGAACGGCATTAGTGACATAAAGGCAGTAATGAAGACGGGATATGGATTGGGCTGAAAATGGTTACATAAATACTGCACATGGTAGCTTCAGGTGGTTTAGTTATTGCACATAAATGATCCAGTAACCGTCTGAGTGAGAACGTCAGGTTTCCCGTTTCACGTCCTGAGGCAGCGGCCTCACACGGCTGGTGGAAGTGGGCTCTGGGGTGCTGACGCTCCAGGCCTGCGGTGTCTCCGGTTGTAGATGAGTCCACCTACACCAGAGTCCACCCACACCAGAGTCCACCCACACCAGAGTCCACCCAAGCTGAGTCCACCCACACCAGAGTCCACCCACACCAGAGTCCACCCAAGCTGAGTCCACCCACACCAGAGTCCACCTACACCAGAGTCCACCCACACCAGAGTCCACCCAAGCTGAGTCCACCCACACCAGAGTCCACCCACACCAGAGTCCACCCACACCAGAGTCCACCCACACCAGAGTCCACCCACACCAGAGTCCACCCAAGCTGAGTCCACCTACACCAGAGTCCACCCACACCAGAGTCTACCTACACCAGAGTCCACCCACACCAGAGTCCACCTACACCAGAGTCCACCCACACCAGAGTCCACCCACACCAGAGTCCACCCACACCAGAGTCCACCCAAGCTGAGTCCACCCACAGCTGAGTCCACCCACACCAGAGTCCACCCACACCAGAGTCCACCCACACCAGAGTCCACCCACACCAGAGTCCACCCAAGCTGAGTCCACCCACACCAGAGTCCACCCACAGCTGAGTCCACCCAAGCTGAGTCCACCCACACCAGAGTCCAACCACACCAAAGTCCACCCAAGCTGAGTCCACCTACACCAGAGTCCACCCAAGCTGAGTCCACCCACACCAGAGTCCACCCACACCAGAGTCCACCCAAGCTGAGTCCACCCACACCAGAGTCCACCCACACCAGAGTCCACCCACACCTGAGTCCACCCACACCTGAGTCCACCCACACCAGAGTCCACCCACACCAGAGTCCACCCACACCTGAGTCCACCCACACCTGAGTCCACCCACACCTGAGTCCACCCACACCAGAGTCCACCTACACCAGAGTCCACCCACACCAGAGTCCACCTACACCAGAGTCCACCTACACCAGAGTCCACCCACACCAGAGTCCACCCACACCTGAGTCCACCCACACCAGAGTCCACCCACACCAGAGTCCACCCACACCAGAGTCCACCCAAGCTGAGTCCACCCACACCAGAGTCCACCCACACCAGAGTCCACCCACACCAGAGTCCACCTACACCAGAGTCCACCCACACCAGAGTCCACCCAAGCTGAGTCCACCTACACCAGAGTCCACCCAAGCTGAGTCCACCCACACCAGAATCCACCCACACCAAAGTCCACCCAAGCTGAGTCCACCTACACCAGAGTCCACCCAAGCTGAGTCCACCCAAGCTGAGTCCACCCACACCAGAGTCCAACCACACCAAAGTCCACCCAAGCTGAGTCCACCTACACCAGGGTCCACCCACACCAGAGTCCACCCACACCAGAGTCCACCTACACCCATGGGCTGGGTGGTGTCTGCTCCTGAGGGTGCTCTGTGCTTTTCTCCTACGCTGAGTGAAGATGTTGTCCATAGAAGGGAGGTCGGAGCTGATGACGCTCTCTGCAGATTTGACGACCCGCTGCAGCTTCCTCTTCCTCTCAGCCAGGGCGGTGTTCCCGTACCACATGGCTATGCCGATAGTGAGGATGTTTTCAACCAATCCTCTGTAGGCCTGGGGGCGGGGCTAACGTTTAAGCCTGGCCTTCTTGGACAGCCTGAAGAAGTCCTGACCACCTGTGGTCTGTCTGTGAGGAGGTCCAGGATCCAGATACGGCTGGGTGTTGGTATTCCCAGGTCACCAGTTTGGCGATCGGCTTCAGCAGCCTGATGGTGTGGTTCTGCAGCCTGGAGCTATTTTAAGTTCTTGATGCATCCAGCCTGTACCTTCTCTAGAATCAAATAAAACCACTAGTTTCCGGTCCTCACCGCTGACGTTTAGTCCGGCGGCTCCGGCTTGTTTAAGGAGCGCGAGTGTGAAAGCCTGACACGCCGTGGTCTTCCCCGTCCCGCTGCGTCCCAGGGCGCACACACTCTGGTCTCTCCTGCTGCCGACCATGGACACGTAAACCCGTCTGACGAGCGCCACCAGGGCGGGGGGGGCATCCCATGCCGACTCGCCGCGCCGTGACTTCGGGGTCTGAAAAACAAGAAGAACGCGACTGGAATGAAAAAGGTTGCGATGGTCAAAGTCAAATCCAGTTACATAACACATCTAAACATCTGGAAGCAGCTGCAGGACTGTTGATGTGTTGATGTGATGACGTGATGTCCCTACATGGAATAACAGACGCGGGTTAATTTAACTCCACTCCAGATGTACTAGTTTTTTTTATGAAGTCAGAGACTTGGGTCTCCTACCAACAAAGCTCAAGTGAAGCCCTGAGCGTGACGTCAGCTGGAACAAAGACGGACATTGAAGACTTCCAGATCAAAGAAGTACAATAAAAGCAACATATCCAAAACATCTGCAGAAGGTGGTGATGCAGACTGGAAGAACCTAAAGTGAAACGTTCTCGTGACAACCACCGAAGTGAGCCGATCTGACCTTGCTATGACTCTCTAACGGGGGCCAGAAGTTGACCAGGTTGGGTCCGGCGTGCGTCAGTGCCACGTTGGCTTTGGCCCGGCTGGTCAGCGTCTGCAGAACTCCACATTCATTCACACTTTGGAGGTCGCTCAGGTCCTCACACAGGTCCAGCTCTGGAGGGTTGCACTGTGAAGCAGAGGGACATGGGACATGCTGGTGGGTTGACCTCATCTCCGCTCTCCTCATTTAACTTCAAAACCTGAATCCAGCAGAGCTGATGTACCTTCTCTACTTCATACTGTGTGACGTCGTGCAGCGACCCGTCCGTCTCCAGTCGGACCCTCACTCGGCCCTCTGGGAGCTCCGGCGTGCCTTCGTCCGGCTTCAGCAGAGTGGCTGTGGAGGACAAGGGTGAAGCTCCATCAGGCACACAGACAGTTTAGATCAGGGTTCTTCAAGTCTGGTGCTTGAGGTCTGCTGTCCTGCATGTTTCCCAGAGCTGATTCAAATGAATGGATCATCACCACGCTGGTGCAGATCCTGAGACAAGCTGATGGTGATCCGTTCCTCTGAATCAGGTGTTGGACAGCATCTAAAACATGCAGGGCCCTGGTTTAGATCTGTAATATCAAAGACCAGGACTGGAGTTCAGGAGGTCAGGAGATCAGGACCAGATGGGACTGTCGGGGTACAAAAGGATTAGTAGAGTTCCGTCAGTAGATGGATGATGGATGTGTCTGGATAAATGGTGCAGCTGTAACTAATGTGTAACATGATACGTGGGGGACAGATGAACAGAGATTGACAACTCCAGAAAACCCCAGACCACTCCGGACATCTCCGGAAAACTCTGGACGACTCCAGACAACTCCGGACAACTCCGGACATCTCCAGACATCTCCAGACATCTCCAGACATCTCCAGACATCTCTGATCTGCAAGACCACTCCAGACCACTCCACACATCAGACATCTCCAGACATCTCAAGACAACTCCAGACAACTCCAGACATCTCCAGACATCTCAAGACCACTCCATACAACTCCAGACATCTCCAGACATCTCCAGGCATCTCCAGGCATCTCCAGACATCTCAAGACCACTCCAGACCACTCCACACATCAGACATCTCCAGACATCTCCAGACAACTCCAGACATCTCCAGAACACTCCAGAACACTCCAGAACACTCCAGGCATATCCAGACAACTCCAGACATCTCCAGACATCTCCAGGCATCTCCAGGCATCTCCAGGCATCTCCAGGCATCTCCAGGCATCTCAAGACCACTCCACACATCAGACATCTCCAGACATGTCCAGACATCTCCAGACCACTCCACACATCAGACATCTCCAGACATCTCCAGACAACTCCAGACATCTCCAGAACACTCCAGAATACTCCACACATCAGACATCTCCAGACATCTCCAGACATCTCCAGACATCTCCAGGCATATCCAGACAACTCCAGACAACTCTGGACCATTCCAGACATCTCCAGAACACTCCAGGCATATCCAGACAACTCCAGACATCTCCAGACCACTCCGGACAACTCCGGACAACTCCGGACAACTCCACTAATCCGAGCTCAGGCTGCCTCCATGAAGCTTGATGGTTGAAGCTGGATCATTCTTTTCTTCAGTGGTGAGCTCCCAGGAGGACGAACCCTGGTCATTTACTCGGGCTGAGCAGACGTTTGGACTCGTACATGTTACAGAAATGTGAATCGGTCATGTTTATCTGCATTTTTGTGTCTGTGTGCGTAAATCTTGGACAGAAGAGGAGCAGCATGTGTTTGATGGTGTCTTCAGAGCTCACCGCGGGTGAAACCGTCCTGGTGGACGTACCACACAGTCCCAGCTTCGTACCACACATCCCTCACCTGAAACACAGAAAACCAAACATGAGGGCATTCGTTGTTACTGCTGCAGAGGGGAACAACAATGTTCAAGGAACTTTTCCTGTTTTAGGTTAGGATTGAACTGGACTGGGAAATGTTATGACCGTGTAATGACGGGGAGAGTCATCTGCCCTCCACCTGGAGGTGACGGCGGATTCCCAGGTGTCACTGAGCCGGACCGACAACCCCACAACCCATTATCCCAAACACCAGAGGTCCCGAGCCGAAAATCTGCACTGGCGACCCCTGAAAACGAGGTCACAGAAACGACTCATCTGGAAAATGCCTAACCCAGACCCTAGTGGTCAGTAAAGGAACTGCAGGTCTGGATCCAGACCATAGTGGTCGGCAAAGAAACGCAGGTCTGGATCCAGACCCTAGTGGTCAGTAAAGGAACGGCAGATCCAGACCCTTGTTGTGTCATTACCAGTAAGACCTGGTACCAGTAAGGCCAGGTACCAGTAAGGCCAGGTACCAGTAAGACCTGGTACCAGTAAGGCCAGGTACCATTAAGGCCAGGCTTCAGAAACCTGCATGACATCACAGGGTCCAGACGTCCTTCTGACCTTTCAGCTGGCTCAGTGTTTTGAAAGGATGTGTGGGGGGGACCATACGTACCTCCCTCCTCTCATCTTGAGTTATGGTTGCGTCAGCCTGCCTCCCCTCCGGCTCTTGTCTCTCCTCCACCACCTCCTCTTTCTTCTTCTTCTCCAGTGGCTCCGTCTGCTCTGTCACAACCTCCTTCTTCTTCTTCTTCTGCTCAGCCTGCAGCATCTTCATGGTCTTTGTTTCTGTTTTTTGCTCCTGCAGCTGTTTTTGCTTCGGCGGTTCTGGTGTTTGGTTCTGCTTGGTTTCTGGATTGTGGTCAGATTCAGGAGTCAGGATACAGCGCTGAGAGGAGGACCTGCCGTCTGGTGAGGACTGGGCCGAGCCCGGTCTCTTCTGTTTGCTGCCGTTGAGCAGTTGTTCAGCCCGCAGAGACATCTCTGCCTCCAAGATCGGGGGGGTCTGATCCGGGAGGAGGAACTGCTGCACAAGGTTGTCGTTCAATTTGTTTGGCTGCAGAAGGAAACGGGAGTTAGTGTGAAAACATCAGTACAGCTTCTGCAGTACAGCCAAGTAGTGGTCCATCTTTCAATCCCAGGTTTTGCTTAGTGAAAGTACATAAGTTCTTAGTTCAAAGTCCGGAATACCGAGGTCCGGAATACCGAGGTCCGGAATACCGAGGTCTGGAATACCGAGGTCAGTGCCTTCAGCTGCTCTCCATCCCATGCAGGACCTGACTCACATGGCCCCTCTTCCAGGTGGTGACCCCACAGGAGGGCAGACCCATCTCATTTGTTTGGGCCACGAGTGAAGGCCAGCCACCGGTCCAGGTCTCGGATGGGTCCCTCACCTGGACGTGGGTAACCTATCACCAGGTGAGGGACAGTGTGGGATCTTAACCTCGCCCATCCCACAGTTTTTCTTGCGAGACCCTTCCAGGGGCAGCTGCCCCTGCCATCATCGATTCTTGGATCATTTGAAAACTTATAGCATTTCCCACTTAAAATCTTTGTCTAAACCGTGTTTTTATGTGTAGCTGAGATCTTCCGAGCCCTTCTCCAGCTTCAGTCAAGGCAACTGACCAACCTAAACGTGAACAGGAGCCATGAAAGCAACACTACTGGTGAACTTTGAGCTCCAAGCGACGACGCTGTCTGGATGGCAGCTGAAACGTCTTCAAGACCCAGGAAGAGGCAGCATCTTGGTTCAGGGCGTTGGGGAAGGTCACATGGTGCTTTTCCTTTGGCGTAGTGACTCATCCCCCTTTTCACACTAAAATGAACTCTCCAGTAACAGATGTTGGATTTTTATCTCCAACTTATATTCAACTCTCGGTGAAAATGTTGGCTTTTTAAAGACTTGGCACCGTACAAATGGAGTGAATTATTTCCGATCTGGACACGAGTGACTCACCGGTTTCTCCTCTTTGACCTCCGGCTCCTTACTTTTGGTCTCCTTCTCGGAATCTCTGACCAGCTGTTTGAGGAAGCCGCCTGGCAGAGCCGACAGCGGAGGTGGCGGGACGGTCGCAGCCACCGGCTTGTTCTCCTGTTTTATCTGTTGATGCAACGACCCATGAAATGAGACAGTTAAGTCACTGTGGGACCGAGACGTCACTGGGCCCAAACAAAGGTGTCAGAAAAGTTTTACAACAAGAGCAAACAACACGTTTGTGGTTGTTTTGGTTAGAAAAGCTGTTTCAACGCTCAGAAGTCACTCAAACAAGCAGAAGCAACACAACAAGAACTGAGAGGTTGGTTGAAAGCCGTAAACCCACTTGATGTCGCAGCACCACCTCTGACCACAGGGGGGCGCCCACATCTGCTGCGTGGACAGAGGAGCCACTGACCCTCAAAATAAAAAAATGATCACAGGAGTTCTTCACTCCAGGTGTCAGAGGCGTGTCCTCCGATATTTAGGTCAGATTGAATAACTTCCACCTCAGGACCGAACTGGTGAGACAGCCTTTGTTTCGTTTATGAACAGTAAAATAAATGCAAATTCATTAAGGACTTTTATTTTTTGTATAAATACAGATGTTTCTCAGATGTATTCAATCAATAAGATATTTATTTTGGATCTGCTAGTTATGAAAGTCTAAATGTTTAGACTTATTTCTTCTATATATCCTCACCAAGTCACGCCTGGTCACAGTTGATCACGCCTGGTCACAGTTGATCACGCCTGGTCAGAGTTGGTCACGCCTGGTCACAGTTGATCACGCCTGGTCACAGTTGATCACGCCTAGTCACAGTTGATCACGCCTAGTCACAGTTGATCACGCCTAGTCACAGTTGATCACGCCTGGTCAGAGCTGGTCACGCCTGGTCACAGTTGATCACGCCTGGTCACAGTTGATCACGCCTAGTCACAGTTGATCACGCCTGGTCAGAGTTGGTCACGGCTGGTCAGAGTTGGTCACGCCTGGTCAGAGTTGGTCACGCCTGGTCACAGTTGATCGCGCCTGGTCAGAGTTGGTCACGCCTGGTCACAGTTGATCGCGCCTGGTCACAGTTGATCGCGCCTGGTCACAGTTGATCACGCCTGGTCACAGTTGATCACGCCTGGTCACAGTTGGTCACGCCTGGTCACAGTTGATCACGCCTGGTCACAGTTGGTCACGCCTGGTCACAGTTGGTCACGCCTGGTCACAGTTGGTCACAGTTGGTCACGCCTGGTCACAGTTGGTCACGCCTGGTCACAGTTGATCACGCCTGGTCAGAGTTGGTCACGCCTGGTCAGAGTTGATCACGCCTGGTCACAGTTAATCGCGCCTGGTCACAGTTGGTCACGCCTGGACACAGTTGATCACGCCTGGTCACAGTTGATCACGCCTGGTCACAGTTGGTCACGCCTGGTCACAGTTGATCACGCCTGGTCACAGTTGATCACGCCTGGTCACAGTTGATCACGCCTGGTCAGAGTTGGTCACGCCTGGTCAGAGTTGGTCACGCCTGGTCACAGTTGGTCACGCCTGGTCACAGTTGGTCACGCCTGGTCACAGTTGGTCACAGTTGGTCACGCCTGGTCACAGTTGGTCACGCCTGGTCACAGTTGATCACGCCTGGTCAGAGTTGGTCACGCCTGGTCAGAGTTGGTCACGCCTGGTCAGAGTTGGTCACGCCTGACCACACACACCTACAGATACTTTTTAGTTATTAAATCATGGTGGTGGTCTGATTAATGTTTTTAAAGTGTTGTTCTGGGTGTAAATGACCATATTTGGAGCGTTATGGAAGCAGCTGGAGGCTGACTGACATGCAGGATGACTAACAGACCAACCACAGCAGGGACCCTGACGGTGACATCATGAATCAGAGCGAGAACAGAGGACGCCACGCAGCATGCAGTCAGAGCTACACACACACACACACACACACACACACACACACACACAGATAGTCTCTGAGAGTTAAGTAGGCAGCATGCAGCAGATCTGCACCTCCCTTCTGCTCCCACAATTTTAAGCGTGAAGACAGCGCCATGGTTGTTCAGTGGGTGGTGGTGGTGGTGGGTGTGGTTGGGGGACTGGGGGAGTCGTTGTGGCGGTTGTGTTGGGGGGGTCACACTGACGGTCAGCTGGTGGAGGAGTGAGGGTTGAGAGGTGACCTGACAGCAGAGAGAGGAAGGCAGAAATGAAGAACGAGCTCAAACTGGTCATTTTAAGTTTCAGCTCCACAGCGTCCACACAGACATCCGTACCTTCTAGAAATCTCTCTCCTACGTCCAGTTCTTCAATCTACTACTCTTTCTGCTTCACAAGTACAGAGCTCCACAAACGACAAACAATAAAATCCCCAAACATTCACCACTCAGGAGGAAAAGTCCTCGAACGCTCGCAGGTCACAGCTGGTAGAAGAAGTGGACATAGATCCCTGTGATGTCTTCAACATGTTCTCTGAAAAGTGCTTTTGAAACCTCTGTCCATCCTCCTTTCAAGTGTCGCCACCAAAACACTGAGACCAGGACCAGCAGACTCTGCTGAGACCAGCGGTGACTCTGCCTGCTGCTACCGGGGTTCGACCCGGTGCAGTCGGGTTGACTTACTGCCATCAGCCCGCGAGCTTCAGCCACCTGGAAGGGTCCTGGAAGGGTCCTGGAAGTGTCCTGGAAGGGTCCTGGAAGGGTCCTGGAAGGGTCCACCGAGCCAGAGGAGCTGTGGAGCTGCCAGCAAACATTTGAAACCGGACCTCCGGTTTCAAATGTTGTTTTGGGGGCATTTGGCCAATCCACAACCAGTCACATGATCTGTCACATGATCTGTCACATGATCTGTCACATGATCTGTCACATGGTCAGTAAAACAGCACAAATGTATTTTCTTTACCGCGTGAATGTCTATTTGTTTGGTCTTCAATCTGTTCAGAAACTAACGCAGTGGTGAATTCTTAGTAGCAATAAAATGATGGCTGTCGAAGATGTCAATCAAAAGACCACACCTCTAACAATAAATAAAGATGTAGATTTAATTCATTTGATGAGCTACATAAAATTATTTCCCCGTACCGTCGTCATGGATATGAAATATTAGGAGACCAAAACTGCTTCTGTACCAGACTGTAAATAAGTTGCTGTAAAGTTTTAACATGGAGGTCAATGGATCCGGACCCTGGTGGTCGGTAGAGGAACCGCAGGTCCGGATCCGGACCCTGGTGGTCGGTAGAGGAACCGCAGATCTGCATCTGGACCCTGGTGGTCGGTAGAGGAACCGCAGGTCCGGATCCGGACCCTGGTGGTCGGTAGAGGAACCGCAGATCTGCATCTGGACCCTGGTGGTCGGTACAGGAACCGCAGGTCCGGATCCGGACCCTGGTGGTCGGTAGAGGAACCGCAGGTCCGGATCCGACCCTGGTGGTCGGTAGAGGAACCGCAGATCTGCATCTGGACCCTGGTGGTCGGTAGAGGAACCGCAGGTCCGGATCCGGACCCTGGTGGTCGGTAGAGGAACCGCAGATCTGCATCTGGACCCTGGTGGTCGGTACAGGAACCGCAGGTCCGGATCCGGACCCTGGTGGTCGGTAGAGGAACCGCAGGTCCGGATCCGACCCTGGTGGTCGGTAGAGGAACCGCAGGTCCGGATCCGGACCCTGGTGGTCAGTAGAGGAACCGCAGATCTGCATCTGGACCCTGGTGGTCGGTACAGGAACCGCAGGTCCGGATCCGGACCCTGGTGGTCGGTAGAGGAACCGCAGGTCCGGATCCGACCCTGGTGGTCGGTAGAGGAACCGCAGGTCCGGATCCGGACCCTGGTGGTCAGTAGAGGAACCGCAGATCTGCATCTGGACCGTGGTGGTCAGTAGAGGAACCGCAGGTCCGGATCCGGACCCTGGTGGTCGGTACAGGAACCGCAGGTCCGGATCCGGACCCTGGTGGTCGGTAGAGGAACCGCAGGTCCGGATCCGACCCTGGTGGTCGGTAGAGGAACCGCAGATCTGCATCTGGACCGTGGTGGTCAGTAGAGGAACCGCAGATCTGCATCTGGACCCTGGTGTTCGGTAGAGGAACCGCAGGTCCGGATCCGACCCTGGTGGTCGGTAGAGGAACCGCAGATCTGCATCTGGACCGTGGTGGTCAGTAGAGGAACCGCAGATCTGCATCTGGACCCTGGTGTTCGGTACAGGAACCGCAGATCTGCATCTGGACCCTGGTGGTCAGTAGAGGAACCGCAGGTCCGGATCCGGACCCTGGTGGTCGGTAGAGGAACCGCAGGTCCGGATCCGGACCCTGGTGGTCAGTAGAGGAACCGCAGATCTGCATCTGGACCGTGGTGTTCAGTAGAGGAACCGCAGGTCCGGATCCGGACCCTGGTGTTCGGTACAGGAACTGCAGGTCCGGATCCGGACCCTGGTGGTCGGTAGAGGAACCGCAGGTCCGGATCCGACCCTGGTGGTCGGTAGAGGAACCGCAGATCTGCATCTGGACCATGGTGGTCAGTAGAGGAACCGCAGGTCTGGATCCGGACCCTGGTGGTCGGTAGAGGAACCGCAGGTCCGGATCCGGACCCTGGTGGAGGAACCGCAGGTCCGGATCCGGACCCTGGTGGTCAGTAGAGGAACCACAGATCTGCATCTGGACCCTGGTGTTCGGTACAGGAACCGCAGGTCTGCATCTGGACCCTGGTGGTCAGTAGAGGAACCGCAGGTCTGGATCCGGACCCTGGTGGTCGGTAGAGGAACCGCAGGTCCGGATCCGGACCCTGGTGGTCAGTAGAGGAACCGCAGATCTGCATCTGGACCGTGGTGGTCAGTAGAGGAACCGCAGGTCTGGATCTAGACCCTGGTGGTCAGTAGAGGAACCGCAGATCTGCATCCGGACCCTGGTGGTCGGTACAGGAACCACAGGTCCGGATCCGGACCCTGGTGGTCGGTACATGAACCGCAGATCTGCATCTGGACCCTGGTGGTCAGTAGAGGAACCGCAGGTCTGGATCCGGACCCTGGTGGTCGGTACAGGAACCGCAGGTCTGGATCCAGACCCTGGTGGTCATTAGAGGAGCTGTAACTTATCATTTCACATGTGCTTTAAGCTGGAAGTTGGAATGTTTGGTTCCTGGAATGTTTGGTTCCTGGAATGTTTGGTTCCTGGAATGTTTGGTTCCTGGAATGTTTGGTTCCTGGAATGTTTGGTTCCTGCTCCGCTGCAGCCATTTTGGACGTCTTTTGTTGATACTAGTCTGGTTGTAGCTCCGCCTACATCACATGATTGCTTTCCGTGACGGGTTCTGGCTCCACCGGCGGTCAGAAACGGCTCCTTCTGTATCGGTAAGTACGGAAGCCTGGAAATCAAAGTTAAATCTCCTGATATAAGTCAGGATTCGTAACCTGTTTTTGAAGAACTCAGAACCTTAAAACAAGACCAGAACACCTTTCCAGCGCCCTGTTTGAGCTGGGATCCAGTGGAAGATCCCTCTGATGTTGAATCTCTTCAAGTTGAAGCTGCGACTGCAAAGCAGCTGTTACTTGACTTCAAACTCTTTACAAAAAACAATGTGAGTTACAGGCAGATTCTGTTCACTGCTCTGATTCACGTCTCAGTCCAGCGGACCGCTACCGTTGTTGTTGGCCGTTTCCAGGTCCAACAGCTGAGCTGTTCCACAAACGGACCTGAAACCAGTCTCCAACCAAACCCTTCGCACAGGTTCTTGGATTCGTATTTGTTCACGGATCACGTTTCACTGCAGCAGTCTCATCTAAGCCTGGCAGGACTCTGGGCCGACAGAAGACCACAGATCGGTACCTGTAAGGGCTCTGTAAAATACTCAGACCTCTTCACCGGTACCAGAGGCTCTGAAACCTGTTAATTACGTCAGTTGTCGTCCAGCAGGGTTAGAGTTGGGTTCAGTGATCCAGATGAGCCTCAGAGCTCTGTTAAACTGTCAATCGTGGGATTTAAAGAACAAATGCAGGAGCCACCAGATACAGAAACATGATGAAAACTGAGCAGCCTAAAAACCAGCGCTCATCTGAGCCGGTGTTATATTCAACAGCCCCACCTGACTGCTCCAGCCGGCCCCGCGGGGCCCGAATCTCCATAAATAAAACCCAGGAGGACGTCTTTACCTCTGACAGCGCAGGCCGGATCAGAAAACCCTCAGAAACGTCTCAAAGATCCAGACGGCTGAAATCTTGCGAGGCCTTAATGAAAGTCCTGCTGTCACACAAACACTCCCAGACCGGGGCGTGGGCCATGAGGGGGAGGGAGCGCGGCGATGAGGTCAGAAATAGAACAACATGGTGTCTCAGCGGGCTGACAGACTAACATCTATAAATACCTGCCGGCGGGGGAGGGGGATTGTGGGGGGGGGGGGGGGGGGGGGGGGCAGCCATACGACCCTGTTTGGAGAGGCGGTGAGACCGGAGCCAGGAAATGGTCGTCT
>CM026215.1:2446981-2604481 GCA_014839995.1 Xenentodon cancila
GCGAACTTTTCCTGAAGCTACCTTTCCTTAGCTCCGCCTCCTGCCCCCTAACTTGTAAACTGGCCGGATGATTGCGTGTATGCGTGCCGCCGGTCGCTGCCCGATAGTCCAGTGCAGGCGACGCAGCCCCCCCCCCACAGCCTTCATACGCTGTTGTCCATGGTTACGCTGGCCTCCAGGGTCACCATAGCAACCGGCTGCTGTTAGACAGCCAATGGAATCTCAGTCTCCAGGTAACTGGCGGCAGCCAGCCCTAACACTCAGTCTGACAGAGTCTGTGGTCCTTCCAGGTTCATGTCATTGGATTTTTTATTTTCATTTATAGTTTTCTGGGTTGGAATGATGAGCCGCCGCCCACAAACACCATGTGACAGTCCGGGGGTTGTGGGTGGGCCGGCAGGTCCTCCTCAAGTAAATCCTGCATGTTGGCACTTTCTGCACTTCAGTAAGTGGAGGGACGCTGATAGGAGGGGGGTCTTTGCAGTCCGGAGTCGCCACAGAGGCGACCAGGATGGGGGTGGGGGTGGGGCTGGAGTCTGATTCTGAATCCTACTGGACTCGTCGACCTCCTCCTTCACCGCACATGGGGGAGAAACAAATCCCAGATCCAGCTTCTGAATGGTTGTCATGTGAAGTGTGTTGTGGGGGAGGGGCAGGCGGTCGGGGGGAGTCAGGTCAGATGTGCTGCAGTGATGGGGGGGTGCGCAGTGTTTGTGTGGAGGGGTGTGTGTGTTTTATACATATATAAGTGTGTAGGCGTGTGTTCACAGGCCGTTGCTGTTGCGGTGTGTGAGGGGAGGTTTGGACAGCTCCACCACGCCGGCCCGGCCTTTCCCGATCACTTTGGGGGCGCGGCGCAGCAGCTTCTGGGCCTCCGTGAACGCCTCTGTCAGCTCCTTCTTCCACTGAACGAACTCCGGATCACTCTGGAAACACGAGAAGGAAACAGGTCAGCTCTGACGATCATCTCCACCTCAACAACAACGACCAAGAACGACCCAGGGGGACGCCCAAACAGACGGAGGACAGGCTGCCTGCTTCCTGGTCGCCACGGTAACTGTGCCAGTGAGCCTCCCTCCTCTGTGTGGAGTTTGCATGTTCTCTTCATGTCTGTGTGGGTTCTCCGGGTTCCTCCCTTCCCAAAAACATGTTTAGGCTCACTGGTAAAACTAAATCCCACTCAGCTTTCATTTACATTAAATGTAATTTGATTTATAGGAATGACTTTAGGAATGATTTGGTCCAATAAATGTGATTGTGATGTGATTAATGTGTGGGTGGGTAAAGCATCTGGAGTGGCTCCTGGACCAGAAAGATGACGTAACAGCACATTGTTGTTTTTCACAGACTTTGGCCAAATATTTCTAAAGGAACTTTGTCTTCACAGCTTCCTGGGAATCTCATAAATTATCCAATGAACAGGGACCAAAAGCCATGGTCCCGGTTATCGGATCGAGCCAATAATTCAATGTAATTTTGTTGGGCTTTTCTCAAACTTGCGAGTCCTGAGACTGAGAGGCTGCAGCAGCAGAATAAACCTGGAACCTTCTCGGGTTTGCTGATGTTCTCAGTGGCACTCGCCACACGGCAGCAGCAGCTCGTACCTCACACTGCAGGACAAACTGCTTCCCTCCTTTGATGCGCAGCAGGATACACTTCTTGTCTTTAATCTGCGTCTCCTCCACCGTCAAGATCTGCTCCATCGTCAGAAGGTTTTGCTGTGAAAGAAAATGATCAAATGAGTGAAATGAAAGCAGCTGAAACACAGATGACCAAAGTCCAGTCTGACTGAAGGACTACTTCAGTACTACAGGTGTTTAGGACTGCTGCTGGGCCACAGAAGGTCTGAGAGACCTGGCTTCCTCTACCACGAAGGGCAAAGCAGGCTTCACGTTCGGAGTAAACTGGCTTCTTCATCAGGACTGCTGCTGGTGTTCTCCCAGCAACCATCTACGCTGCGGTGAGGCGAGGGACGAGTTTCTGGGCAAGTTCCAGAAGATTCCAAACTCCCAATATCAGATATTTGTGGAGAAATAAAATGGGCGTTTGGCGCGTAGTCGGAGCGTTTGGCGCGTTGTCGGAGCGTTTGGTGCGTTGTCGGAGCGTTTGGCGCGTAGTCGGAGCGCGTGGCGCGATGTCGGAGCGTTTGGCGCGTTGTCGGAGCGTTTGGTGCGTTGTCGGAGCGTTTGGCGCGTTGTCGGAGCGTTTGGCGCGTAGTCGGAGCGCGTGGCGCGATGTCGGAGCGTTTGGCGCGTTGTCGGAGCGTTTGGCGCGTTGTCGGAGCGTTTGGTGCGTTGTCGGAGCGTTTGGCGCGTTGTCGGAGCGTTTGGCGCGTTGTCGGTTTCATTAATTATTTCATCTTGAATTAAAAGCATTTGCTACAGAAAGTGCGTGACCCAATCAGAACGTCTGAAGACCCGTTATTTTACGTGTTTTCTGGTTTCGGTGATGATGTCGTGGAAGAAGCAGACTGTACGGAATGATCGGAGTGACAAAACTGCAAAAGAAGGAAATTAACGTGGAAATAAAACATAAAACACAAAAGTACTTTATTTTCTTATATTTGCACATTTATCAAAATAAATGCCCGTCAATGTGTTTGTGTCACTCGGATGATTCCGGCGAGCTGAGGACGGATCATCTTCAGCTACCTGCAGGAGGACCGGGACAGCGACACTACTGACACAGAGCAGGACTCACCCCCTCCCTCTGCCTCCTAAAGGGTTTCAGCCAGCTCTCCTTCAGCGGTGAGTCAGGACGGACAGACAGACAGCCATCACCCACTGACACACCCCAGGCCCCGCCCCCCAGCCCCCAGCTTCAGAACAGACAGACACACGGGGATGCGGCTCTGACTCACCCGTGACTCGCCCTCCCCCCTCCACTCCACACGGTTGGGGAACAGGTAGAAGTAGCGGCGCTGCCACTGGGTCAGGAACGGGTTCCCGAGCTTCAGCATGTAACCGTGCATGATGCAGTCCTTCCCCAGGGCGTAGTCTGCATGAGTGCGTACACACACACACACACACACACACACACACACACACACACACACACACACACACACACACACACACACACACACTCTGAGGGTCTGCTGCTGTGTTCTGACAGCAGTTCTGGTGGTCTCTGGCTGCTCTCCTTACCCTCCTCGTGGCCCAGCTGCTTGTTCTTGGCCCTCTTGCGAGCTTCGATCTTGTCCGTGTCCGAGTTGACCGCCTCATAGACCGTCTCTGCCACCTCCTGCTGCCAGCGCTCCGATATGACCAGCGGAAAGTTCTTGTACAGCTCCTGGTCGCTGTCCAGCAGCTATGGAGACACAGATAGATGGTCACATGACTGCAGTTACAATCTCCCGCTCCACTGAGCTCTAATGAAGCACGTTAACTCAGATCAGAACCACATCAGAACCGGTCCACAGCCACAACACTGGACCGAACAGCAAACCAACACAGCTTCCTTCCGTCCTGAGTTCAGGAACGATCAACTAGTCAGGACCAGTGATGTGAGAACGTCGGACAGCGGTCCCTCTAGTGGTCATATGATCCACAACAGTCCACTCAGCATTCTGGAGTGGCCTCCACACGTGTAGTGAAAATGATTAATCCCTATATACAACACTCAGGATAACCCACTATACATTATGAAGAGTAGTGTACCGCTGATGGTCACTAGTCAGTCTGCCTCATATGTTGTCAAGTGAGAATAAAAAAAACGTTCTAGATAACAACATTATAAGTTGTATGTGGCACATAAACCAGCGTTCAACACGTCCAAAGTTATATCTGTAAATCTGACGTGTAGAGATTAAAGTAAGTCAGATCTCTTAAGACTGAAATGTTAGTAGCAGCTTGCCATGGCAGCATCTTCATCATCTTCATCTTCGATGAAGAACTGGTCCGGTTCCACTGACTGGCCCAGTGGAACCAGACTTTAAAGTAACTGAGGGTCCCAACATTCCTACGGTTTTCTGGAAGTTTGTTCCAGATCTGTGGAGCATAAATGCTGAATGCTGCTTCTCCGTGTTTGGTTCTGATTCTGGGGACACGGACCAGACCTGAACCAGAGACCTGAACCAGAGACCTGAACCAGAGACCTGAGAGGTCTGGATGGTTGACATGGCAACATGTCTCTGACTTATTTTGGTCCTGAACTATTCAGTGGTTTATAAACTAACAGAAGTATTTTTATGTCTGTTCTCTGAGGCTCAGGCCGGTGTCAGGACCTCAGAACTGGACCGATGTGGTCCACTTTCTTAGTTCTAGTGAGAACTGGGTCCTATTGAAACTTCAAGGAAGACAAAAATTCCAACTTCCAAAAACAAATGAATAGTTCTAGACCGCTGGGGGACCTCCCATGATGCACTGGGCTCTTCCCTCGTCTGGCCTATGCTTTCATGGGTGTATGCACCTGTCACCGCCGTTATGACATTAACGTTATGGGTAACATTTCTCCGGCAGCAGATGTCCTGGACCAATCTCTGCATTTGTTGGCAGATGGTCTGGTTCTCCTGGAGGTTTCTCCACGGGGGCCTCCTGGTTGCTCAGGACTGTTTCACAGTAAAGATTTGATGGAACCTGTGGTTCCTCAACAAGGCTGCTGTAGGAATTGACATTATAGGAGTTTTGAACTTGATTCAACTGGAATGTACTGATTTAATTATTATTTAACTGGACTAAATTGCACATTTAAATAGCCTTAAATAGAGCTGACTTCTGTTGTAAATTGGCATAAAACAAGAGCATAATGTGAGGAAGAAGCACAAGCACCATGGAAGTCACTGATGAGCACGACTTTGCTGCCTCGAGTATCTCTGGATAAAATGTGATCCGTGTGTCCAGGAACATCGCCTGCTGTGCAGGCAGCAGCTGTGTCGTGGGATCAGAAGAAGATGAGCAAACATCTGGACGTGTCATAGCTCAGGTTACCTTGATGCCCTTGGTGTCCTCCTCGTCGAAAGAGCCGATGTCAAAGGCGTCTGCCGCGTTCACCTCTCCCCGGGGAGGGATTAAAGGAGGAGAGTACTGCGGGGGGACATGAGAGGGTCGAGGATGAAGGTAAGAGGGAGCAATGGAAGGAAAATTACAAAAAGACAGGATTAGAAGTAACAGGGTCTGTGTAACATGGAGAAGACAGTCCTGCAGCTGAGCCTCCCTGGAGTGATGTGGTAACCATAGCAACGGTAACTGTAGTCAAAGACCAATGTGGCTCTAAACCGAGTCTCATGACTGGACCTGAACTGTGGCATGAAGGGTGAGGAAGAAGAAGAAGCTGACTGACCTTCTGCAGGTAGACCTGCTGCCAGTCGATGCCTTTGAAGAACTGATGCTCCTTCACCTCAGCAGCTCTGAACATGTGGACACAGACACATCTGTTAGTCCCCATGTCGACACCAGGTGGCAGTGTTGTCCACATGACCCCAACCCAAGTCTCCCGGCTCCTCAGAGGCTCCTCAGAGGCTCCTCAGAGGCTCCTCAGAGGCTCCTCAGAGGCTCCTCAGAGGCTCCTCAGAGGCTCCTCGGATGGCGGGTTGCTCTGACTTCAGCAGCCACAGACTAACCCCAATCCAACCAGCAAGGTTGATGTGTGTGTGTGAGAGAGTGTGTGTGTGTGTGTGTGTGTGTGTGTGAGAGTGTGTGTGAGAGTGTGTGTGTGTGAGAGTGTGAGAATGTGTGTGTGTGAGAGAGTGTGTGTGTGTGTCTGAGAGTGTGTGTGTGAGAGTGTGTGTGTGTCTGAGAGTGTGTGTGAGAGTGTGTGTGTGTGTGTGTGTGTGAGAGTGTGTGTGAGAGTGTGTGTGTGTGAGAGTGTGAGAATGTGTGTGTGTGAGAGAGTGTGTGTGTGTGTCTGAGAGTGTGTGTGTGAGAGTGTGTGTGTGTGTGTGTGTGAGAGTGTGTGTGAGAGTGTGTGTGTGTGAGAGTGTGAGAATGTGTGTGTGTGTGAGAGAGTGTGTGTGTGTGTCTGAGAGTGTGTGTGTGAGAGTGTGTGTGTGTGTGTGTGTGTCTGAGAGTGTGTGTGTGTGTGTCTGAGAGTGTGTGTGTGTGTGTGTGTGAGAGTGTGTGTGTGTGTGTGTGTGAGAGTGTGAGAGTGTGTGCGTGTGTGTGTGCCCGTGCGTGTGCTGGGGGCGTACCCTCGGCCCTGGCAGCCCAGCCTCTTGGAGACGTCCCGCTGCAGCAGCCCCTCCAACAGATCTTTGAGTTCAGCAGTGAACGAGTCTGGCAGCTCCACGTTCTAGAGGGAACAGAGGGAGGAACCGGGTCAGGGGGAGTGGAGGCGAGGACCAGGAGCTTTGTTACTGACTTTTTAGGAAACATCTTCTCCACACAAGAACTGAAAGACTGTGATCCACTGCTGGCCCTGTTCCAGCCTGTCAGCGCAGATGTTGTGGTGTCATGCAGATGAAGAGACTGGAACCACTCTGGACTGGAACGATGATGTCGTTGCTCAGCTTCACTTCTGGGTCACCATGTACCTCCCTGACTCACCAAACCTGGATCCTCATAGTGGACCACTAACAGGAACTCATCCTCAGACTCAGCTGTGTTGCTGAAACAAAACTTAATTAATCACTAGTGACTCACGTCATGAGTCACGTTATGGACCCAAATGACAAACTATGAAAGATACAAGTGGACCTAAAACCCACGTAGATCCCCCTCAGAGTCCACCTGGAACCTGCACCCGCTAAAAACCTGTACACAAACCCGCCAGAGACCTGGACGCAGACCCGCCAGAGACCTGGAAGCAGACCCGCCAGAGACCTGGACACCTGGACGCAGACCCGCCAGAGACCTGGACACCTGGACACAGACCCGCACGAGACCTGGACACCTGGACGCAGACCCGCCAGAGACCTGGAGGCAGACCCGCCAGAGACCTGGACACCTGGACACAGACCCGCCAGAGACCTGGACGCAGACCCGCCAGAGACCTGGAAGCAGACCCGCCAGAGACCTGGACACCTGGACACAGACCCGCCAGAGACCTGGACGCAGACCTGCCAGAGACCTGGACACCTGGACGAAGACCCGCCAGAGACCTGGACGCAGACCCACCTGGGGCTGGCTGAAGCCCACTCGTGGCTCATGAGGGTGCAGACATAAATGCTGGCCGGGGGACTGCTGACTTTTCTTCAGACATGAATCTGCTTGTAGTCGTGCAACCTGCAACCTCACAAGATCTCTGATCTGAGTGAAACCTTCAGTCTGCTTCTCAAAGCCCCGTCTTTGAGTCTTCAGATGTAAGTATGAGACCTTCTCGAGTCGTAGGCCGACAGACCCCAAATTCATCTTCGTCAGACTCCATCACACGGGCCCTCCCTGCAGTAGCTTCTCTCCAGTAAGGTCAGGTTTCCATGCTGACGGCTCCGGGAGCGGAGGTGCCAGCGGCTGGGATCACTTCCATCCGTCTCTTCCCGTCCCAGCGCTCCCAGCTGTCTGCTTCCTTCTCGTTTACTAGTCCAACCACTCATCATGTTTAATAAACAGTATTTCTGGCTGGTCGGGGCTGAATCACAGCCTTTCAACCTCTGTCTGCCTCCCTTCCTCTCTCACACATCCAGAGCCAGACCAGGATTACAGGGATGAACCCGATTAAATGGCTGGATTAAAATCTTAATCTGGATTTATTCTGTTATGAAAGATCATGCTTTCTCTGTTTGGAGGTCCGGAATAGCCAGACCGGGCCAGACCAAGTACACCCTCAGATCAACATTTTTAAGCAAAACTGAAGGAAACCCAGTCTGAAAGCAGCTTTAGTGGGGGTGCAGGGAAGTTTTACCTCCACCGGGGGCGCACGTCTACAGTACCAGGAACTGCCACACAACAAGGTCTCTGGGAACTTCTGAGGAGGCCAGACAACCCTCGTCTGGGTGAAGTAGCTCAGCACCTGGACTGGTGAAAACCACCACCTCCTCTGTAAAACCTCAGCTCACTGAAGCAACATGAACCAGCGTTCAAGATTGAAGGTGGCTCACAAGCTGCTGGATCGTGGGTGAGACACGTCACATGTCGTCACGTTTGTTTTATGAACCCCCACATTTGAAAGAGCATTTCCTTCTCCTTCTCCTTGTCCGTAGCTGCTCAGGTTTCTGGATGGTTACCGTCGTAGACCCAGATCAACGGAGACGGTGGAGTGGAGGAAAAGCCGTCACCTGGCCGCGAGCCGTCAGGTCCACCTCTGAGCTCAGCTGCTGCTGTTTGCTCTCACACACGTCCGCATGAAGAAGACAAACGTAGACTCGGTGGAGAGCAAACATCAGCCGAACCTGTTCAGAGGCCAGCGAGGACTCGGCTGACCGGCCGGCTGCCTCCACGGCGCGCTTACACAGAACAGAAACGTGTGCAGCGCTGCGACTTACCATGGTGAGCGTCATGCGGTCTATCTCATGTTTGTCTTTGGTCTTGTGCTGTCTGAAGGGGCTGTGCCTGGACAGAAACAGAAGAGACTTGGATGAAGAAGAGCCGCAGCAGGAGGAAGGAGGTTTAGAAGAAGTCGCTAAGTTTCTTGTTAAAAACTGAAACAGTGTCCTCCGAAATATTGCAGCAGCTTCAACTCAGAAATGGTAAGTGGACCCAGATCTTTCAGACTAATTAACCACCTGCAGCTCCAAGTGCCGACTCGCAGCCGCAACGAAGCGTCTACCAGCGTTTAACTGATCGGATGGAGAAGCCAGGAGTCCTCACTTCCCCCGAAGTCTGCCGCGTCAATAAAAACTGACCGGAACCGTCAGTATTTCATTCATCCCTTATAACGAGGCTTACTTTGAGATTCCTGGAGAAATCTGTCTAAACCTTCCACTTTTAGACCTCATCTGCCTGGATTCATGTATTTAAAACCAAAACATCTCACCATCTATGGGACCAAGACTGATGCTCCTGAAGTGGAACAGAGAGGTTTTGGAGGTCTTTGTAGACCAACGTTGAGACGGACCTTTATTTAGTCACATCGGTGTTATTGAGGTTTTTCAGGAACTAAACTAGAAAACTGCTTTTATTAGATATAAATGACACTAAATGTAATAATTCCTTTAATCTAGAACAGTTTTGGGTTGGTTTGTGTCAGTGACGCCTTTGGATGAGTCTGGCAGAAGGGACGAACAGACAAAGAAACATGCAGTCCAGCGGACGACCAGCTCTCGTGGTCATCTGACAGGCGGTCAGGAAGCTTTGGAGAAGCCCGTGGGGGTCTGCAGCGATGGAGGGGCTCTGCGTCGCAACGCCGTCAATCCGAAGGAGACGCATAAATCAGACTTAACGACAGCGTGATGACGTAAACGCTGTTGTTATGGTCAATGATTCTTCAACAACACCACAAACACAGATTTGATTAAAAAAACACGCTGGTCTTCAAACACACACACACATCAATGAAAGACACGTCACACACACCTTCTAGCTGGCTTCTGACCTGCTGAGCTCAGACCTGTGGCATTTACACACACACACACAAGCAGACACACACACACACACGCACACATACACACACACATACACACGCACACACACACAAACACACACGCGCACACACGCACACACATGTACACACACGCACACGCACACACACACGCAGACACACATGCACACACACACACGCACACACACACACACACACACACACACACGCACACACACACACGCAGACACACTCACACACACACACGCACACACACGCAGACACACACACACACACACACACACACGCAGACACACACACACACACACACACACACACACACACACACACACTCACACACACGCTCAGACAGTCAACAAACGGGGAGGAGCACGAGTTACCCTCTCAGCAGTTTGAAGAGCATGCAGCCCAAGGAGAACCAGTCTGCGCTGCTGTCGTACGCCGTCCCCTTCTGAAGAACCTCTGGAGCCATGTAGCCGTGAGTACCGCTGAAACACACACACATGCAGGTGAAGCAACTCGGCTGTGAGCGGGAGGACGACGATGCAGGAAGGCATCTCTGATCCTGGTCAGCCAGTGATCTCGACACGCACACGAGCAGATACAAAGTCTTTTTTCATCTGGAGAACACACACCCGTCACTAAACCGCCAAACTTAGTTCATAAACTAGAACATTTACAAGAAAATTCAATTTCTGAACATGTGACGCCTTATGACTTTCTGGATTTAGAAATTCACCATCATTCATTTGTGAGAGAAATGTAAGAAATGCTAAAATTAAGAATCAAGAAAATTGCAAAAAAACAAACAAACAAACCATGAACACAGACGGAGCATTTCTGAGTCGTAACTTTAGTTCTGAAATCTTCTTATTTAGGTGTCTGCTAATGACAACGGCGGCGTAATTTCTCCTCTAAAGTTGAATGTTAAGGCTGATCTTGCAGCTTGTGCGCGTCCTGGTGGCTGCAGAGCTTCTCTACATCTACACAGTCGACTCCACCTGGTCGGTGGCTTCGGCTGGACTGCTGGATTAAACGTCTGATGTGCCACGTTAGTAACGCTGCCGCAGTGATCTGCTGACACCCAGGAAGAGAAACTGTCCTGCAGATGAACAATCTCATTCCATCACCTCCTCCACACACGCAGGAGAACTTACACACTGGCGTGAGGTTTCTTCTTGGAGAAGTCGCAGGCCAGTCCGAGGTCCGAGATCCGAACGTGACCGTGCTCGTCCAACAGGATGTTAGCCGGCTGTGGGGAGAGGAGGTGGAGAGGCTGATGACATCACAGCATTGGTGACATCACAAAGAGCTACAGCGTCCCTCAGGTGAAGATCATCTCCTAGATATCTCTTACTGCCTCTGCAACAATCTACCTCAAAGTTATCGTTTTCATCAGACCCATTTATGAAAGCTTTAAAACTATGCCTCAGCTTCCAGCTAAATATATCTGTTGTTGTTATGGCAACCATCCAATCAGTGAAAACAGACGAGGGTTGGAAATGTGGCTGATGTTGATCTGTGGAGGCACAAGTCTAAAGTCCCTGACAAGCGACCCCAGAGGAAAAGACATCAGCGGGTGTCTTAGAGAAGCAGCGTTTGCTGGTACAACCGTTTCCAAGCGGTTCGGTGTTGAACCGCCTGCAGAGCTTCAGCGCGGTGCTTCAGCGCGGTGCTTCAGCTTTACTTCAGTCATTAACAGCTGGTTTCCAACGACACACTCAGGAATCATTTACAAACATTCATCTACAAGCTCATAATCTTTCAGACTTTTACGCGAGCCCGTAGAAAGATGAACAGATTCCAGGTGGAGCCTGATGCTGGTTCGCAGAGACACCAGCTGATGAGCAGTTAAGAACGGACGTCATGGTTACTGGACGCAGTAAGAGATTCATGAAGTGGGGACACGTCAGAGACGAGTCCCAACTAGAAACACTCATGAAGAAACATCTCTGATCTCTGTGGTTCTGGGATCTGGATCAGGACTCTACCTTCAGGTCTCTGTAGACGACAAAGCGGTTGTGCATGTGCTCCAGACCCAGGATGATCTCAGCTGCGTAGAAACGCATCTCCTTCTCGCTGAAGACGCCGTGCTGAGACAGGTGGTAGTGCAGGTCGCCCCCTGAACACAGAGAGACAAACGAAGACTGTGACTGTGAAGGTGGGGGGGGGGGGGCTCACTGCTGATGTCAGACAGGTGGGGGTGGAGCTCAGCTCACCGTTCATGAGGTCCAGGATGAAGCACAGCTTGTCGGGCGTGTGGAAGGCGTAAGTCATGCACACGATGAACGGACAGTCCTGGACGGGGGGACAAAGACAGCGTCAGTGAAATCCTCCCAAAGCTCGTCACAACCACCAACCAAACTCAAACTAACGACTCCTACACGGTTGCTCACAACGCTCAGAAACCTACAATCAATCCCATAAATCCTCCACTAATCAGCTGCAGCTTACAACCAAATCTTTCAGAACTTTGTGTGGTGACATCTGCAGGTGTTCTGAGTCTGCAGTTTCACAAACCCAGAAAACCCAGAAAACCCAGAAAACCCAGAAAACAAGAACAAAGTAAGTGAACCCCCTTAATGCGCCTTAACGCCTGATGTGACCTGATGTGAACAGTTCTGCAGGTAGCAGAAGCGTGGCGCCACCAGCTGGTTGAATCAACAAGATCTTTTATGAACCTGAAGGTAGCAAATCTTTGAGCAATCAGGACTCTGATTGGCCATTTACGTCTACGTCAACCCGCCGCACGACACCGCAGAGACCGGTCCTGGGTTAGTTTAGAAGGGTTCTGGGTTGGGCTGGAAGGTCCTGGGATCATCTGGAAGGTCCTGGGTTGGGATCATTTCATTGATCTGGGTCACTAGTGACCGGCAGCTGATCGGTGACCCGTTGGTCCATCACGCTGGCTGCTAGGCTCAGTTGAACCGCAGCCACCGTCCCAGCAGACCAGCTCTGGCAGCGCTGGTTCAGGACTCGGGTCAGGAGCGAATCAGAACCGAGGCTGTTTGGACCGGTGGAAGGTCAGCTAACCTAACTAAGTTAGTCGTGTGAGCTGCACCTGGAACACTAACTGCTCTCCAGATGTGCAACCTGCTTTAGTTGAGGTAATCACGGCTTCACGTCCTGCAGCTCAGTGTTCATCCTCCGTCCTCGATGAGCCGTGCGCTGTGGCCGCTTTAACTCACCCCCGTGCTGACCAACGACAGCATGATCCTCTCGTTGAGCGCCAGCGTCTCGCCCTGCTTCATCTTGATCCTCTTCTTATCCAAACACTTCATGGCGTACCTGACATCCAAACGACAAACGTTACCAGAACACCACGACCTCATCTACTTTCACATCCCGCTCTGTGGTTTTCCTTACATCTTCCCCGTGTCGGCCTTCCTGCAGCCATACACCTCACCGAAGCCGCCCCTGCCGATGATCCGGTGCACGCTGAAGTCGTTCATGGTCAGCTGAAGGAGGACAGAGGAGCAGAGACTTTAATGAGGCCAGAAAAGGAGGAGGAACTTCTTGTAGAGCGTTATCGTGCCCAAAACAACACAGAAATGCTTCATTTTCTGGTTTGGATGCAGGTTAAAGAGCATTTTGATCCACTATGAGTCACCTGTATGTTTACATACCTGACTGCAGTCAACGCACGTCTCAACAAGACCTTCTCCACCAGGATCAGATATTCAGCCACATTTTATACAACTGCTGTGTCAATTATGGTTTTAACAACTAGAATTTACAATCTCAGCTCCAAAAATGTTGGGATGCTGCGTAAAATGTAAATAAAAACAGAAATTGTTCGTAAATCCCGTAAACCCACATTTTACATATGTGATGTTTAAAGAGAGACGTTCATGTCATAACTTCACTCTTTGGTACAAAAATATAAGGCTGGAGGAACGTGTCCAACTAATCAGGTTAACTGTCAACAGGTGAGTGATGTGAGGCAGAGCGTATTTCATAATTAGTATTTTGGAACTATTTCAGAATAATGTTCCTCGGCGTTAAACTACAGACTCTGAAGATCCTTTTATCTACAGTACTTTGTATCATCTCTGTGTCAGCGACGGGGCAGGTTACCGCGATGCTCTCAGACGCCTCCGCATTCAAACGCTGCGAGTTTAATCCAGAGATGGCGTTTACACGCAGCCCATCAGCAAAGTTGTCCCGCTGATTTCAAATGTGATGTGTTGGCTTCTGTTTGTCCTCGCAAGACTTCACGATGCACAAAGATTTGCTTAACTCAAACATTTATTGCATAAACATTTGGAAGTGAGGAAGGGACAGGTCTGCCATGCCAGAACACCTACAGAGCAGAGGAACCTCCAGCTTCTATCAGCTCAGTTCAACCTGCTGCATCTCTGATGGTCTGGAGGTGCATTAGTGTTTAAGGAACATCTTCTAGAACAACATGATCCCATCCAAACGTCCTCCTCAGGGAAGGTTTTGCATCAGCAAATGACTTCATAGTAGAACACTCCAGGAGGTGAAGAGGTCTTCTGCAGCCCAGACCTTTAACCACCTGGAAGCATCTGTTTAGCAGCTCCACTCCTGCATCAGACCAGAATGGGACAACATTCCTCTCCTAAACCTCCATCAGCTGGTCTCCTTAGTTCCAGACACTCGTGGACTGTTGTTAGAAGAAGAGGAGATGCTACAGAGCAATAAATGTCACCCTGAACCAACTTTTTAGTGATGGCTGCTCCTATCAAATTTAAAATGACCTTATTGTCTTCTGTCAAGATGGTGCACTTCCTGAGTTCAGTCTGTGTCCTGCTGTCAATCAAATGTGGGTTTACGAGCTTTACAAACCTCTGTGTTCTGGTTTTATTTGCAGCCTCCTCACTTTTGTGGAGCAGTTGTAAACCAGGGTGTCATCTTTGTCTCCTCAGTTGGAGAGAAACCTGCAGACGACGACCGTCAGCGGTGAAACTTTGAAGGCTTCTACTCACATGAATGTTGAGCTCCACGTTCTTCCACTGGCAGAATCGGGTAAATTTGTCGCTGAGAGAATAACAAAAAAATAAAGAGGTTAAAATGAGAATATGTAGTACCAGAGCAACAAAGTCGGGTTTTCATGTGAGGCGTCTCACCTCTCGATGAACTTATGGAAGATGTTCCCCCTCAAGCTGTCGCAGATCTCCAGGATGTACGGCTGCAGATGAAACAGACAGAAGGTCTCTACTCACATCACTGACAACTGAGCTGCAGAGACTTCTGGAAGCTCCAGCTGAATGTGAAATCATGGCGGGAACCCTGACAGGTTGATAATCTGAGGATCTGAAAATGTCACTGGAGATCATTTTTGAAGCCCATTAAGGGTCTAAACCGACAGAGACACCGAGATTCCAAAGTTAAAAATAATACTGGACACATGGTGCAAATTCAGAACAGCTTATACGGAGCTGAATTCAGCTTTATTTAAACGGTCCCAGCTCGCAACAGAAAAGGGAGAGAAGGTCTTCCCTGTGAGCTGGATGGGGCACCAACAGCGCTGGGGTTTGTCGTTCCACAGAGCTTTCCTCTCATGTTCGTGCTCACAGAGTTCCAGCGTGACATGCTCATCCTCCAGCAGATGTGAGGGCTGCTCTGAGCCGCCTGACAGCTGGATTCATGCTTAGCAGCAATAACTTCAAGTAGCCGTTTACTGTTGTGTCCCTGCAAAACAAGCCCAGACCGTCACCGCCGGCCGCGTCACTACCTGTCGCTCCATCACTACCTGTCGCTCCGTCACCATCAGTGTCCTAACTTGTTCCGCTGGTCTCATTCTCATGAACAGACGTTTAGTTTTTAAAGAATGAAATGGCTGCGGCTGAGCCAGAAATGCTGCTCTGTGTGTGTGTGTGTGTGTGTGTGTGTGTGTGTGTGTGTGTGTGTGCGTGCGCGCGCACGCGCGTACCTGGAACAGGTTCGGGGGAACCTGCTTCTTGGCCAGGTGACTCTGGACGTGGTCCACGGCCTTCTTGGAAAATGGCTGCAACAAAGAGCAGGAGATGATGGGGATTAGAGACGCAGCGAGAACGGAGGCTTGACTTCAGCTTTTGTGAGTGAGGACGTTCTCCGCTCTGACGGCGGAGCGAGCGGGCGCTCTGGTTAGTGACCGACTCCCTTTAGACAGCTGCAGCAGCAGCGACAACCAAACTTCAGCTGTCCTCCTCGCTGCTGCTCACAGATGAACAGTAGCTGCAGGGCGGTAGGTTCAAGGTCAACAGAGCCAGTACGGAACCAAGACGTTCAGCTTGTATGCATGTCCGGTTGTGCAGAGGTTTGCAAAGTATCTGGGCTGATATGAAGAAGAAAGGCCTCTGCATCACAGGACCAGCTACCAGCAGAGCTTGCGAGCGTCCCTCATAACGACGTCTATTCTTGAGATTCCTGCTCTAAAATTACATATCTAAATTAAAATGACTACACCTCTGTGTTTGTGCAAGTTCAAATCTCAGAAACGGGCTGATGGGCCTTCCTCAGCCATGGTGGTTGGTTTGGTCATGACTCTTAAATGCTCTCATGTGGGTCATCACAAAAAGCCCGCCCCTGCCCCACTGTGAGTGGTTCGGTACATTCTGTACCAGTGGAAATTGCTGCGAATGGGAGGATACCAGACCCATAGGACCAGAGAATATTCTTCTGAAGTGACCGCCCGACCTGAATCTTGACACTCCCACCACCACGCTTCACTGAGGGATCTGAGTTCCATGAAGGATTCAGGATTCATGAAAGGCTGAGTCTAGATGGAGTTTAGTGTGAGAGCGTTAACATGTTCTGGATAATGATGATGATGATGATGATGAAACACTGGCTATGTTACACCAGGTTCACACACACTGCTGCTGGACGCTTAATCAGGAGGAAACGCACTTCTCAGGACTAGGAGCTCTTCTGCTAAGCTGACTTGTAAATCTCCAGGTTCTCCTGCTGACGTATAAGTGGAACCAGAGTTTGGAAACCTGACTGGCAGCAAGTGTGTGTGGTGTGTGTGCGTCCTCACATGTGAACAGGACAGCAGCTCCTTCATGATGTAGACGTCGTAAATCTGCCGGCTGCAGCTCAGACGCTCCTCCTCCGAGTCCAACTTCTCGTAGTCCTTGATCTGAAACAGAAACAGCGGCCCTGCTCACAAAGCGCTTCCTGGGAGGGTTAAATCTGAGAGATTACAGCCCTAATCTCTGCCCCGTCTCATAACCTAATCCCCCCCCCCCACACACACCACAGACTTACTTCTTCGTAGAACTTGAGCTGAGGAACGGCTTCGTCGATCTCATTCATGCAGAAGTCCTTGAACAGCAGGAAGCCTGAAAGAAACAGCGAAGCTGCTGATTTTTCTACTGATATTGATAATAAAACCATAAAAGCATCGAAGTGTGTGAATATTGAACGCATCAGCTGTTGTCTGGATTCAGGAGACCAGACAATCGCTCGGAATGTTGCTTCCCAGATGCTGAATCTTACGTTTGGACGTAGTTGGATGTGAAGAACTGAAATCAAAACTCACATATGCACCGACTGTGCTGGAAACTAATGTTTTGCTTATTTCTACAAATGTGCAAGTTTAAAAAGTCAAATTTTTTGTCCTGGAAATTTCCAAGATAAGTTGTAAAATTACAAGGAGTTTTTTAAATTTGTAAATATATAAAGTCAGTCTCTTGTTTGTTCATGAAAATATCTCATGAGAAATTCTTCTTCATGAAAACAACTTCTGACTCCACAGTTTTTCATGAAAACTTGTCATGAAGACACTTCTAAATCAAGGTTTCCTGTTTTTCAGAGGTCCCACATTTTTCATACAAATTTGTCAGAACTTTTGAAATACTTTTCTTGCAAGAGTTTGAAAGCTGAAAAAGTTTGCTTCTGTGGACACTCACTAGGAGGAGGTTAAGTAGAAAAGAAAACCTAAATTTATACAGCCGGGGCCCACAATTGAGATTCTGGGAGAGTGGGGCAACAGGAGGCTCGGGGCCCTGCTTAGGGACACTTGTGACACATGACAGGACTACGCCCATGGTTACTCCACATGTCTGCAGGAGAACTGCAGGAATGCTTCTGGACACCATCAACTGTTCCATTCTTCAGTTTTAAAGACAAATTTCAGTGTCTTGTAACCCTTTCTTTTGTAATCAAAATAACAATTATGACATTCAAGAGTAAAAAAAAAATAAAATGTGACAAAGTGACAGAACTGTGCAGAAAATTACTGTGGCCACATCATAACTGATGGTTAATGAAACATCCAGACTATAAAGACTATAAAGGAATATTATCAACTGGAATTCTCCATTAAGCTGGTGGTCATGAGTCTCCAAAAACATCTGTACTGTGATATGAAGAGGAACTGCTGTGAAAACTTCTCCAGAAAGAAAACAGCATCTATGATCACCTTCAGTGAAGTGACGCTGCGGTACACACATGCTGCAGCAGCTCCTTCAATCCAACAAGGTCGTCTTCTTTTGGAGCTGCTGACGCTCCACGTGCACACACATGTGCATGTGACAGAGAGAACGGCGGTCGGTTATTGATTAGCGATGGATTTGGGTGTGACACAGCGCTGAAAACTTATCTGAGGGGCGGAGGGGAGAACAAAACATCTATCATGCCTGCAGAGCGGAGACGCACTGTTGCCATGGTAACTGCCTCCGTGGCTATGAGCCGTGTATGAACACAGAAGAGATGCTCAGCAGGCTGTGATCCCACCCCACACCCCCTGGAGCTCCGGCAGGGTCCGTCGGCTGAACCCGACCGCTGTAGAACAGCTGCTTAATTGTCACATTTCTAAATTCAAGCTGCTGCTTGAGGTCGTCACGTAGACGACAGGAACTATTGGAGTCTTTGCAGCAAATATCACTGCTGCAAAAACAGACAGAAATACATTTTGGGAGTGACGTCGTCATCTGATTTGGTATACAATCCACTAATTTAACGGTTCCCACAATTTTACTGAGACACGCCCACCTGATGTCAATCACAGCTTGACTGACTTGGCTTATGCCAATTTATGATGCAAATTACTATGAATTTACATTCAATCTGATCAAATAACCAGGATGAGTAGAACCGAAATCAGGACTAGGAGAACTGAAACCAGGACGAGGACAACCGAAACCAGGACTAGGAGAAGTGAAACCAGGACTAGGAGAACTGAAACCAGGACGAGTAGAAGTAAAACCAGGACGAGGAGAACTGAAACGAGGACTAGGAGGACTGAAACGAGGACTAGGAGGACTGAAATCAGGAGAACTGAAACCAGAACGAGTAGTACTTAAACCAGGACTAAGAAGACTACTAGGACTAGCAGAACTGAAACCAGGACTAGGAGAACGGAAACCAAGACTAAGAGAACTGAAACCAGGACTAGGAGGACTGAAACCAGGAGAACTGAAACCAGGACGAGTAGGACTGAAACCAGGACTAGGAGGACTGAAATCAGGAGAACTGAAACCAGGACGAGTAGTACTTAAACCAGGACTAAGAAGACTACTAGGACTAGCAGAACTGAAACCAGGACTAGGAGAACGGAAACCAAGACTAAGAGAACTGAAACCAGGACTAGGAGGACTGAAACCAGGAGAACTGAAACCAGGACGAGTAGGACTGAAACCAGGACTAGGAGGACTGAAACCAGGACTAGGAGAAGTGAAACCAGGACCAGGAGGACTGAAACCAGGACGAGCACAAGTGAAACCAGAACTAGAAGAACTGAAACCAGGACTAGGAGAACTGAAACACGGATGAGTAGAAGTGAAACCAGGATAAGGAGAACTGAAACCAGGACTAGGAGAACTGAAACCAGGACCAGGAGAAGTGAAACCAGGACCAGGAGAACTGAAACCAGGACTAGGAGGACTGAAACCAGGACTAGGAGAACTGAAACCAGGACTAGGAGAACTGAAACCAGGACGAGTAGAAGTAAAACCAGGACGAGGAGAACTGAAACGAGGACTAGGAGGACTGAAACGAGGACTAGGAGGACTGAAATCAGGAGAACTGAAACCAGAACGAGTAGTACTTAAACCAGGACTAAGAAGACTACTAGGACTAGCAGAACTGAAACCAGGACTAGGAGAACGGAAACCAAGACTAAGAGAACTGAAACCAGGACTAGGAGGACTGAAACCAGGAGAACTGAAACCAGGACGAGTAGGACTGAAACCAGGACTAGGAGGACTGAAATCAGGAGAACTGAAACCAGGACGAGTAGTACTTAAACCAGGACTAAGAAGACTACTAGGACTAGCAGAACTGAAACCAGGACTAGGAGAACGGAAACCAAGACTAAGAGAACTGAAACCAGGACTAGGAGGACTGAAACCAGGAGAACTGAAACCAGGACGAGTAGGACTGAAACCAGGACTAGGAGGACTGAAACCAGGACTAGGAGAAGTGAAACCAGGACCAGGAGGACTGAAACCAGGACGAGCACAAGTGAAACCAGAACTAGAAGAACTGAAACCAGGACTAGGAGAACTGAAACACGGATGAGTAGAAGTGAAACCAGGATAAGGAGAACTGAAACCAGGACTAGGAGAACTGAAACCAGGACCAGGAGAAGTGAAACCAGGACCAGGAGAACTGAAACCAGGACTAGGAGGACTGAAACCAGGACTAGGAGAACTGAAACCAGGACTAGGAGAACTGAAACACGGATGAGTAGAAGTGAAACCAGGATAAGGAGGACTGAAACCAGGACTAGGAGGACTGAAACCAGGACCAGGAGAACTGAAACCAGGATGAGTAAAAGTGAAACCAGGACTAGGAGGACTGAAACCAGGACCAGGAGGACTGAAACCAGGACTAGCAGAGCTCGGCTGAGACCTGCAGGTGGGCTGGTTGGCCTCGAGTCATCGTGACCACCCACCCATGAACAAACCCAGCAGCTGAGGTGACCTCACGTGACTGCAGGATCCAGCTGCTGTCAGAGGTTTCTTGACATGTTGAAACATGTTAGAATGGTGAGATGGTGAATCCTAATAGCTCGCCACTTAAACAGGAAATGTGCCATAAAGTCACAGTATTGATTTGTCTGATTAGTCAGACATTACTGGATATCATAAACGAGATGACATCACATATCCAATAGGCCTGTGTGACAGAGCGACACCAGCTGGTAAAAAAAGGACATTTTTATTCATGTATTCTGACACATTATCAGTTCTGACCCACTTCTACACGGTTGATCAAAATGGTGTCAAATTTGGAAGGCTAGATGTTACCTTTGGAACTGTGAAGGTATTTAGGTGTGAAAACTGATGATGTGGGTGGAAATAAGGAAGTTCGCATTGGCTTGGCTGGTCGGTCTGAAACTTCACATAATATTGGATATTATGATTTTGAAGACGTTCACATGCCCTACTCCAGGTCCAGCCTGTGGTCATGTGATTCATGGCCTTTAACCAGCCTCACTCATGGAAACAGCTGGTGAGGTGGAAGTCAGGAAACCCACATCACATTTGTTCATTTCATTCATCACACATGAGTTGATTGTTGCGAGGCAGAAGGTCAGAGGTTGTGGAAATTGCAGTTAGAAAAAAGTTAATGTAGCACCCTGAAGTTGGTGTTTGCGTGTTCTTGTAGAACCCTACCACATATCTTCATCAGATTAGAGTTGAGGATTAGCAGAATTAGACTGTTAACAGGATTGATTATTGGTCTGGAAGGTAACCTCAACCTTCATAAACATCCTGGAAGACAGTTGTGAGTGCAGCTCAGCAGGTGTTCAGCAGGTGTTCAGCAAGTGTTCAGCAGGTGTTCAGCAAGTGTTCAGCAGGTGTACAAACGTCTCCTCAGCTGTCTGGACACGTATCTACGATGTCACATTTTTTCACCTGTTGGAGTGGACTTCTAAAGCTTCGTTTAGATGCAGAAGCTGCTGGATGCTGAGTTCTGGTTGGAGCAGGTCTACAGGGGTTGAGGAAAGTCCTTTTCTCAGGAAGCTCTAATGAAACCCACTTACTAAGAACATGAAGATTAAACGATCCAAATCCCCAAATCCCAGTCTAAATGATGTTAATCACTAGAGACTGATGTAAACACCAAACAAGAGCACCTCAGCCTACATTCACAAGTTGGTGTCTAACGTTCTCTTTTGATTCCCAAATTTGAAGGTTTCTAAAGTCAACATTTCATCCATGAAGTAGCTAAAGTAAACATTCTCATGTTTTCAGGTTCCTGTCGAGCTCCAGGAAGCCGTTTTTTTCTTTTTGTTCGTTTTTGTTATATATAAATAACAGCATAGTAATACGTAGTCCTAATAATTGTTTTGTGAGGTTTTATTTACCTAGTACTCAAATCCACTACAAACAGAACACTTCTGTTTTTATATGTAAGAACCAGGACTGAAAGAGGGGGACAAACTGTGAGATGTGTATTTGAGCAACTTTGAAAGTAAGAGAGTGAAGCTGAGAGAAACGGACGTGTTCAGACACAGAAATCAGATGAAGAATCAACTGAAAATGAGCTTTAATGACTTTAAAAAGTTGCTCTTCGTATTCCTCTAACAGCCTTGCTGATTCAGCGTGAGAGAAGTCAAGTCTTCTGTGTCTAACTCCGACCATCACCCTTCCTCTTGTCTTCTTCCCCCTGCTTTATCGGTCTTGCAGGCGTGATGCATCATTTCCCCTCCGGTGCAGCGCAGACTGAGGCTGCTGTTTAAACTCACATGCATCCGCATATGCTGTTTGTGCACGGCCGAGTGGCTCCACCCTCCCACAACGACCACAAACAGGTTTTCAGCGGCGAGCACTGAACGTGCAAGAGAGGCATTAAGAGTGAGGGGAAAAACGGCGGTGCTTGCATCACTGAGACTCCAGGATTAACCTTAATCTCTGAACACTTCAACACTGCCCAGCTAATTCAACAAATGGCCTCTTCCAGAGAAGTCACGCTCACGCTCACACACGCGCACGCACACACACATGCACACTCCAGCTCCAGACAGACCCGAGTTCCACTGAGCTTCGTCTCATTAGGGAGGTCACCTGAATCGTCTAAAAATACGGGCCGGTTTGTTCTGACTGCTGCCGCCAAGTCGTCACGGACCGCCGCAGCCTCGACGATGCGCTCGCCTGTGTGCGCATGTTATTTAACTGCTGTTAAAGACCACGCCACATCTACGTTGTAAAATACATAAATCAGTACAATAATCTTGGTATCAGGCGAAAACGTTTGATAGACCAAAATGTGACTTATTTTTTCTTTGCATCACAATTTAACAAATATATATATATATATATATATATATATATATATATATATATATATATATATATATATATATATATATATATATATATATATATATGTGTATGTGTATGTGTGTGTGTGTGTGTGTGTGTGTGTGTGTGTATGCAACCATGTACCTATAATGAGACCAGAGGATTTAAAAGTTCCAGCCAGCTGCAGCTGATCAAAATTAACTTTTAATCAGTAAAGGAACCCCACAGGTCCGGATCCAGACCCTCAGAACTGCACCTTCCCAGTCATGACTTTAATCGAGTCCCTTTTCCACTAGTACCTACCCGGCTCGGCGTCAGTCGTTTTCCACTACAGTTCAGTACCACCTCGATGTGGGTGGGGCCATCGTGGTTAGGTGGGGCGAAACGGCAGTGACGTTGTTTTATGAGACATCTTCAGTCACGTATGTTCGATTACCATTTTTTCGCTGCACCAGTCAGTTGTAAACTAAATATCGTGGTCGCTGTTGCCGGGTTTTAAATATGGCGGTGTGAAGAAGTTGCTCTCAAGACTGATCCGTGGCCAATCAGTAGCCTGCAGCCTGATGACGTTGCATTATGAGCCCAACTCAGCCTGGTTGGAACCTCGATGAAGGAGGTTCCAGAAGGAGGTACTTACTGGTACTATCTCCTAGTGGCGAAAACCCTTACACCAGAGTAAAGTCGAGCCGAGCTGAGTAGGTACTAGTGGAAAACGGGCATTAGTGTATGCAGCTCCAAACATCCACTTAAATGGTACAAGTACAGAACGACCTTCATGCTCCTCAATACTGATACCTGCTCCTGAGAACTTCTAGAGGCTTCATCGTCAGATGCTCGGCTTTAAAGACGGGGTTCTTCGCCCAACCTGCTTCATATGAGGCAGGCGTATAAACAACGCAGAGATGCCACTTGTGACTTCAACTGAAGGTCTTGTGACGCTCTTTCTGAACTTAGTGGAATTATGTAATTTGTTTATTCTCCTCTCACACTGCTTCTCCGTTTTTGTCTCAGTTTTGGCAGAATAAATAGTGACAGTTTAATAAGTCATGTGGTGTTTGTGTTCACCTCGTTTTAGGACCTCGTAAAAACCAATTTGTTTTATTTTGTCCTGATAAGTGAAACATGAGGACCAGTCTGTCACATGAGCGTGAACCGTTTACCAGAGTTCACAGCTCCTTTCTGAGGTGACAAAACAGTTTTATTTCGTTTAAAAATACAGAAAAACGTTTCTCACCGAGAGGTCATGTGAGTCAGCGGATGACTCGACTGTGCTGCATTATACATACACTGACCTTTACGACCAGAGTGTGTACCAGACATTCAGCGTCAGGATCAGCAAACAATGATATGTATTCTGCGCGCTCCCTGACAGTGATTAGCAACTGTGAGTTCAGGCCGCCGAGGCTCCACGTCGGCTGTGAGAATTCAGATCACGGGCGTACGGCGACGTGTTTGGTGACTCCATGAAGCGAGTAAGCGACACGGGTGATGGCGGGATGACAACAGGTCTGTGTGGTGGCGTTCGTCGCGTTCACCCGCGGCTACTGTCCTCAGCGTGGACGGCTGTGATTTACACTTGGATACGACAGCTACAACGGCCCTGAACTGGGTCGCTCCTCCCCTCTCAGCAACATCCGTTTTATTTTAAAGGAAATGATGCAGTAAAACACTTGGGAGAAGATGAATCCATCTCACTTCAAGTAAAACAACAAAAGGTTTTCTCTATCGTTTAACTAGAAAAGGTCGTTTTAAAAAACCGAGGAGGAGGAGAATGGTCATGGAGCCTCGCTGCCTGAATCCAGACCTAAACCCCACAGAGATGCTGTGAAACGGGCTCCAGAGAACCAACATACCAGACATCCAAAGCAGTTCTAGAAACATATGGTCCAGAATTCCTCCGGAAGCTCTGATCCAGAGATGCTGAAAGATCTTGTCAAAGGAGGTTGACTTACTTTCTCCTGCAGAGCTGGGGATGTTTGATGGATGTGTCCAGTAAAGACAGAAATGATGATGAAAATAGTTTGTTTTATTGTGTTTGTCTGTTGTTGTGACTTAGATGAAGCAGATGAAGCTCAGATCACAGTTTATGACTCATCAGGGCAGGAAACCAGTAAATCCAAAGGATCTGACATCGTTGATCTGGCCACTCTAATATGACTGATGAATGACTTAGTAGCACATCATCATCCTGGATCAAGTTCTTCAGAAGGCAGAATTAAAAACATGACTCTAGCAACAAAAACATTGCTTCTCTGTAACTTTAGAAACATTTCCCTCATGAACTTAAGATCCCTGATGTGAAAAAGTCATTAAGGAGTTGAAGAGAGGCCTCAGACAGGTGTCGGGCTTCAGCAGAGCTTTTCTTTAGAACTTCATCATCACATGACTGTTTACAAAACTTAAACTAAGAAGCGGATGTCTCTTCCTGGAACACTTCAACTCTGCTGCGTCGTTCAAGCAGCATAAAATCAACACACAGCAGCTCAACTTACACTTCCAACAACAAAAACAACACGCCGACACTCAGCAGACAGCCTGATGTCTCCTTTACAACCTCATCAGGCTGGAAATAGGACCACGAGGACCGCTTTTAGGCCTAAAAAAAACGGTCAAAACAGCTTTATCACCCGTTCTACGCGACATTTCCATCAATCACTGCAGATGGGCTGAAAATAACGTGGCCTTGAACAGAGGACGCCACATTTAACAGGCCAGTTTTTAGTTGTGATTTAAGACAGTGACAGCAAAACAGATGCAGTTCAAACACACACAAACTCCCCAAGCTCATGGACATGTGGAGAATTGATGATTCACGCTGCCAAAATCAGCAGAGGAGAGGGGAGGGGAGGGTATGGGTCAGAGAAGAATGGAGAAGTGGGCACCAAAGCAAAAAAGATAACATAGGTGAGGTCTTTGTGCAGAAGAGGAAAAGTAAAGCAGCCACGCAATTATTAACCAGTCCAACCTAGAAACATCACTGGTGAAGGTACCAACCATCTCCTAGTGACCTCACAACATCACTGGTGAAGGTACCAACCATCTCCTAGTGACCTCACAGCATCAGTAGGGAAAGGAACCAACCATCTCCTAGTGACCTCACAACATCACTGGTGAGGGTACCAACCATCTCCTAGTGACCTCACAACATCACTGGTGAGGGTACCAACCATCTCCTAGTGACCTCACAACATCACTGGTGAGGGTACCAACCATCTCCTAGTGACCTCACAACATCACTGGTGAGGGTACCAACCATCTCCTAGTGACCTCAGTCAACCTCTGGCAAGACCAAACACCAACACTTCACTATGTTAAAGTTAACAAGGTCCACTTGGGGTTGGACAAAAGTGAGTAAATCTCCACAGCAGCTCATTTCAGGACCTTCCAAGCAAAACTCTGCTGAGATAAGCACTCAGCCCACTACGCCACCAGTAAGTAAAGTGACCCAGCGGAGTGACACAGTGGAGCTGGAAACAGGACCACTCTGCTGGTCCTTGTTTCATGACAGAACTGAAATATCAATGCTATGCAGACGATACTCAACTTACTCCATCCTTAAAGGTAGATAACATCTGTAACAGGCAACTCCCACCAGAACCGCAAGCAGATCATCACTTACCAATCCAAATAATGGGAATCAGGTGTTTCAATCACTTTCATGGCTACAGGTATATAAAATCCAGCACCTCAGCATGCAGACTATTTTCACAACGGTTTGTGAAAGAACCGGTCACTCTTAGGAGCTCAGTGAAGTCCAGTGTGGAACTGTGATAGGATGCCACCTGTGCAATAAAAACAGTCGTGAAATTTCCTGGCTCCTAAATATTCCACAGTCAAATGTCAGCTGTATTATAAGAACATGGAAGTGTTTGGTAACGACAGGACCTCAGCCAGGTAAACTGACAGAGTGAGATCAGCGGATGTTGAGGCGCAGGGTGTGAAGAGGTCGCCAACCCTCTGCAAAGTCAATCGCTGCAGACCTCCAACCTTCATGTGACCTTCAGATTAGCTCAAGAACAGTGTGCAGAGAGCTTCATGAGTGGGTTTCCATGGCCAAGCAGCTGCATCCAAGACAAACATCACCAAGTGCAATGTAAAGCGTTGGATGCAGTGGTGTAAATCACGCCACCACTGGACTCTAGAGCAGTGGAGACGCCTTCTCTGGAGGGACGAATGGTGCTTCTCCATCTGGTAATCTGATGGTCTGTCTGGGTTTGGTGGTTGCCAGGACAACAATACTTGTCTGACTGCATTGTATAAGTGTAAAGTCTGGTAGAGGGGGGTTGTTCTTCAGGAGCTGGGCTTCGCCCCTTGGTTCCAGTGAAAGGAACTCTGAATGGTTCAGCATATCAAAAACCTTTGGATACTTCCATGCTCCCGACCTTGTGGGAACAGTTTGGAGCTGGCCCCTTCCTCTTCCAACATGACTGTGGACCAGTGCACAAAGCAGGTCCATGAAGACCTGGATGAGAGAGTCTGGTGTGGATGAACTTGACTGGCCTGGACAGAGTCCTGACCTCAACCTGACAGAACACCTTTGGGATGAATCAGAGAGGAGACTGAGACTACACAATTCTCACATGTTCTTGATATCGTCAGTTTTGCTCCCAGTAGAACCGAGGCGGACACTTACTGGACCCAAGTCCTATTGAACTTTTCTGTAATCATTTACTCTGGACGGCATTTTTATAGTTACTACTACTACTACTACTACTACTACTAGTACAACTACCACTACTCGATGTACTCTTTCATTTTCATTGACCAGGATTTGTCATTAAATTCACAAACAAAACAATAATTTACTATTTTGCGCGTGGGGTCGGGGTGGGGGGGTGCACGGCTGTCACTGAGGCTCACAGAAAGTAGAGGATTTAGGCTGTACAGTCCTGCAGCTCCCCAGAATTTCTGATTAAGGCACAACTCTACTGTGGTTCTGATCAATATGAAACGATATGAAAATGGGATGAGAATTGTATATGGGGCCTTCAATCAGACTGAACCTGTTCATCTTCCATGTAAAGTGAAGTGACTTTTATTTTGTAATAATTTCTTCTGGAATGACGGTATGGTTTGAATTTGCTTATCCAGATGACATTAAATATTCCCGACATTTTAGACGTCTGACGTACTCCAGCGAGCTGCTGGGAGCTGTGGAGGTCGTGTCTGTGCTGTGGTGTTTGATTAGTGTTATGTTTTAATCATGAAAGGAACAAATCTGAGGAGATGCTGAGCTCCACCTCGAGTTTTCGTGTTGTGTTGAACAAATGGCTCATTTTTGAAGAGAAATAAAACCTGAAAATTATTTAGCACCAAACGTCTGTCACAGCTTCAGCAGCTTGTGTTATCTGTTTTGTGTGTGTGTGTGTGTGTGTGTGTGTGTGTGTGTGTGTGTGTGTGTGTGTGTGTGTGTGTGTGTGTGTGTGTGTGTGTGTGTGTGTGTGTTTTAATGGAGAGATTTAAGGACGTTTGAGGAAAAACTATGAAGGCTGCAAAAAAAAGAAAAACGTGCAGAATATGGAACCTACAGCCAGTATTTAGTTGGTACACCGACTCTCAAACAATCATTTTTATTGATGGCAAGATTCTCCCACCTGTTTCCAGGAATGTCGCAAGTTTCCACGGCATGCCTGCAGCGATGTATAAAAACAGCAGGACCAGGCTGCAGATGGATGATGTTTCCTGCAGACTGTGCAGTGTTCAGTAACTCTGATACGATGCTGTGGATCGGAAGATGGCGCGGACAATGACGAGTGGGTAAACGGGCAGGTGGTGCAGATAGAAAACCAATGCTTTCTGGGAAACTGACTCCAAGGCTTCTTCCTTTTATTGCTCTCATTTTCCCTACGATTCTCATCAGCCGTTTTATTCCCCCTTTAATCAATTTCATTTCTCCCCATCGAATGGCAAAAAAAATGCAGCAGTTCTGGTGCCGTTGCCCTGGAAACCACAGTTGCTAAGCAACACGCAACTCTTCATCTCCCATTCCAGAAGTCCGACAGATGGAGGGGGGAGAACGCCAAGGCGAAAGTGACAGAGAGAAAAGAAAAGAATGAAGGAGTGAAGAATGAAAACAGAGCTAGAGCTGAGCAGTGGACAGCAGGGATGATGCAATCCACATCAACTCTCCATGACCCTCTCTCCACATGAATTCACTCTCAGCCTCCAGCATCCAGCACATCTCACATCTGACTTTGGTTTTTTGTTTGTTCAGAAGCCGCTGCATTTATGTCAAGAGTAATCCTGTAATCATCACAGCGTAATGGAAGACAGGAAGACCGGTTACCGTTGGCAACACCACCACAGCAGGTGGCAGAAGAACCCGTCAGTGTGTTTCCACTGAAGTACAGAAGCATTTGATACGTTAAATCATTGCACTCTGGTTTTATTTTCATTTTACATGTAATGTTATTCTTTTTGTTATTTGTATTGTGACTTTTTATACCTCTGAATTTAGCTACATTTAAATAAAGAGAAACATCTTTCCCAGTGTTTCCAGTGTGTGGTTGTACTTGTGACTCTGGGTTGACAGTCTGACCCAAATGGAGACCTCTGCTTCCAGAGGATCTAAGAGCAACTCCAGGAGCTGCTGATCATCATCACTGATAAACAGATCATCAGCAGGTGTGGAGATTGCTATAGCAAAGCAAATGTTTTGTCAGTTTGGTGGTCTGGAGTATTCAGGTGTATGTTCACACTTTCCAAGGACAGGTCTGGGCTAGTCCATGAGGACAGGGCTGGAGGTCTGGGCTAGTCCATGAGGACAGGGCTGGAGGTCTGGGCTAGTCCATGAGGACAGGGCTGGAGGTCTGGGCTAGTCCATGAGGACAGGGCTGGAGGTCTGGGTTAGTCCATGAGGACAGGGCTGGAGGTCTGGGTTAGTCCATCATTTAAACACAGGTGAAGACTGAACCCTGTTCAATGATTTATTCACCCAAATCACATGTAATTGTGCTTTTACGCTTTCTTCCACAATTCCTTTATTAATAAACATGGACAAGACACTTGACTCACCAGGCTTTACTAAGGAACTTGATTGGTTCAAATTAGGGCTCTGGGTGTTTGTTGGTTGTTTTTTTTTTTTTAATGACAAAAGCAAATCCCATAAAAGGTCATTGAGGCTGCAGGAAATTGTGCCAATTAAAAAAAACTGAAAGGAATCACATCATCTATTCAGTTTTTTTTTTTAGCCGTAACAACATGAAAACCAACAGTCTGGATTTTTTGTTTCTGTTAAAAACAGACAAGACTGAGGAAATGTGTTCCTTCAATCTGGACCAACAGAAATGGTGCATTTGTATTTACTGAAGGAGGACAGTGAAATCTGACTGCTTGACCATTTGATTCAGTTGGAGCATTAAAAGCCCATTTAACCTGCTCTCTTTTCCTCTGACTGTCTAAACAGGACGTGTTGTCTGCGCCCCCATGTTACGTCTCCGTTACGAGTCGTACACAACCGCCTTCCAGCACTCATTTGTTGTCCGGCTTCTTCAGAGCACAAGATCTGGAAAAGCACACAGCTGACGCAGAACATCACAGGCACGTTTCCAGAGCTCTGAGACTTCTGAGGAAAAACAGACTTGTTATGATCCTCAATGTTCACCGTTTGGCAGCTTCGGTGTGGAAATCCAGGCAACGGTTGCGCTGAGGCTGATGAAAGTTGAGACCAAAACAAAGTGGTCAAAAACAATAAGGAAACATTGAGCTTGGAGATGATGCTCCATGGGTGCTGCTTTCATGTTTCACATCAAAAGTAGTCATTACTGCAACCAATGCAAAGACACGGCTGAAACTACAGGGTTAACATGAATAAAGACGCCATAAATCAACCACAAAAAGACCAAATGATGCACAAATTAACACATTCAAGACAAACTGCTGTCCAGTCTTCTGATACATTTAGAGCATCCAGACTGTCCCTTACACCCCGGACTCCCGCCGGCCCTCCCACACAAACAACAACTCTCCTCATGGTGGAACATGGCTTTAAAAAAGGCCATACTTTCTTTTGAAGACCTAGAATACACAAACAACCTCAGCAGCTCCAACTCCAGCACCACGAGTGGCTCCAACAACCTCAGCAGCTCCAACACCAACCCCATCACCACGAGTGGCTCCAACAACCTCACCGGCTCCAACACCAACCCCATCACCACGAGTGGCTCCAACAACCTCACCGGCTCCAACACCAACCCCATCACCACGAGTGGCTCCAACAACCTCACCGGCTCCAACACCAACCCCATCACCACGAGTGGCTCCAACAACCTCAGCAGCTCCAACACCAACACCATCACCATCACCACGAGTGGCTCCAAAAACCTCAGCAGCTCCAACACCAACCCCATCACCACGAGTGGCTCCAACAACCTCACCAGCTCCAACACCAACCCCATCACCACGAGTGGCTCCAACAACCTCACCAGCTCCAACACCAACCCCATCACCACGAGTGGCTCCAACAACCTCACCAGCTCCAACACCAACCCCATCACCACGAGTGGCTCCAACAACCTCACCAGCTCCAACACCAACCCCATCACCACGAGTGGCTCCAACAACCTCACCAGCTCCAACACCAACACCATCACCACGAGTGGCTCCAACCACCTCACCAGCTCCAACACCATCACCACGAGTGGCTCCAACCACCTCAGCACCTCCAACACCATCACCACGAGTGGCTCCAACAGCCTCACCAGCTCCAACACCAACACCATCACCATCACCACGAGTGGCTCCAACAGCCTCACCAGCTCCAACACAAACACCAACACCATCACGAGTGGCTCCAACAACCTCACCAGCTCCAACACCAACACCATCTCCACGAGTGTCTCCAACCACCTCACCAGCTCCAACACCATCACCACGAGTGTCTCCAACCACCTCAGCACCTCCAACTCCAGCACCACGAGTGGCTCCAACCACCTCAGCACCTCCAACCCCATCACCACAAGTGGCTCCAACAACCTCAGCAGCTCCAACTATTCTCCTCTAGCTCTGTTTGGAAGTCATTTCAGTAGCGACACTTCAAATAAGGATATTTGGACAGATTTGATCAGATTGAGTGTTAATTACTTTTAATTAGCACTATAGGTTGGCTTCCCAGCTCCCTCAGGCCCTTTGGTAACATGGGCCAGTTAAAAGGAAGAGGAGGCATCAAAAGCACTCATCACAGCCCTGTGGGTGATGTCACAGGGGGCGTCCCCAGTTCTTTTTATACAAGTACAATCAGCATACTTTAATTAATTGGTATAAAAACAATCCACAATCAACCTCCATCCTTCAGGACCAATATTCCGGCAGCGCTGCAGTCTCTTCCTCTGACTGGTTGTCATGACAGCCATGAAGCTGGAGAGCTCAAGGTAGAGTCAGTTTATGACCAATAAAAGTCAAAAGAAAAATTTCTACTCAGATGTGGTGGACAACATAAGAGACAAGTTCAAGGATTGTGCGGCGCTCATCAAACTGCCTCTTAATGCAACACGACCTCAACATCTCACAAAGTAGTTCTTAGGTCATGTGCCAGGAACACTTGGCAAAGATGAGTGGATTTCCCACTCTGAGTGATGTTTCTCAGGATTGGAGGTTGGAGGACATGCTGGACTATAAATTAATAGGATTATATTTTTGAAGGACTCTAAAAAAGGGAAAGAAAATGCAGCTTTAGAGCCGTCAAAGGCAGTTAGCATGAGTGGAATCAGGCAGGTATCTGGTCCGAGTCTTGAGAGTTGCAGCCATAATTTGAACTCTGGATTCAGATTCAGATTTATTTATCAACCCTCATTTAACCGGGGTGAATTTCCTGAGATGTAAATCTCTTTTATAGTGTGTCCAGGCCAAGACAGGCAGCAGATGAACCTATAAAAAGTTACAGAACACAAACAATTCTAACAAGACTTTTCCCATCTCAGTGAGGACTAGACGTTCAGTAAAAACAACTCCTACATCCTACAGACCTACATTATTCAGGTCTTCCTTGATGGGTGTTGGTAAGTAGGTAGAAGAGCTCTGTAAATGTGGGTAAATGTGACTCCTGGCTCCAGGAACGATGCCTGAGGAACATCAGTGGTTACAACGAGGTACCTTCTACCAGAACACACAGATGTGCCTGACAAATCATTTTAAAACTAAAACAGTTATAATGTGCATCATTTCAAAGAAACATGCAAAGCCTCACATTTGACAGTCAAATGTCCACAAATCATTTGTCTCCGTTTTACTCTGCAACTCAGAACTACTGGATGAACTAGGCCGCCCCCGCATCAGGTTGGAACTAAAACAACATGACCAGTCTGTCAGACAGATGTCCTCACATGTCTCTACAAGTTCATGGTCCACTCAATGACTGACAGGTGTGCAGGTCCAGACCATCATTCCTCCACCGCCGTGCTTGGCAGTGGGTCTGGGTTTTTTTCTGTCATATAGAAACAGTAATGGTACCGATATGCTGCGTTCAAGCGCATGTTGGATGTCGACACCTGCATTTAAAGGAGAATGGATGTCTGCTGGAAGGGAACTGCTGGTTAATTTGTTTCCCGTCAGGGATGAACGAAGTACGTTTTAAATTAAACTGGGTTGCGTGTAAGGCAGGACCTATTTGACGTCCCGCAACAGCATGACTGGGGAGAAACGGTGTAGTCAAGTAAATGTCTGCTTCCTGCTCTGAACTGTGAATGACAGCCATACTTTAGGGTCTACGTTACAGTCGATACACAGCTTTAAATGACGTCTGAAGTTTTAAAGTTTAAACTTGAAGCACTCAAACGTGTGCTCCACCACATTGCTGTGACGTCACTTCAATCGACTCAGTCTACATGGACCTGGGCAGAGAAGCAAATCTACTGCACTTTTCTGAGGTGCAGGTTGTTTGTCCTCCACTTCTTTGGAAGGACATCTTCTGCAGGTACTAACCTGTGCAAATTACTTTTTAGAAAGAGGACAGGAAATCAGTCGAGATGCACAAGTGAGAAAGACGAGTGGAGCAAACAGCACTAGTTAAGAAGAAGAGACTCGTTGACAAACACTTGATTGTAAAATTTCCTGTTTGTACAGACTATAACTGCTTCTGCTGATCAATCCTCTAATGACAGTTTTTATTTTCTGTCATTTTATGTCATCTCATCAGTCTGAGCGAACAGCCATGAGTCTAAACAGACAGAAGGGATATTTATACATGGATGATGAGTTTTCTTGTCATTTTTAAGTCAGATTAAATGTGTGTTTGGACAGAACCGTTCAGATTGGTCAGACTTGGATTGTGTTCATCTTGACAGACAGCTCTCAGACATTTCCAGAGAAGAACTGATGTGTGGTGGTCAAACCAGTTACACGGTTACACAACTGACCCAAACAGGAACAGCACCAGAATCTGGCACAGAACTGTAGAAAAGGCCATAAAGTTGCCAAAGCAACCAGACTTCCCTATGTGTCTAAAAACTGTATCCTTCACCTGGCAGACACAAACGTCTTAGCCTGCACGTGTGAACTGGCCATGATCAGTCACTTCCTATCAATAAACCTGAACTGCAAACAAATGTGTTATTTCTTAACCTTTCTAAATGTTCACCTACAGATGCACTTATGAGCCTCAACATGAAAACCACCAGCTTGGTATCCGGTAAGTTTCCTTTAGAGCACAAGCAGAGCTGGGTTTCCCTTGTGTGTTGGTGTGTGTGTTGACGTACACAGATTCAACACCCGTTCCCAGAATTACTGGTCTCTCCACAACAAGGTGAACCATCGGTGAGGTGAAGGCTCAGTGTGCTCTGTATGAGGAGGAGGATTTGGTGGATTTTGTTCTCTGATCAACGTTCTTCACGCCACCTGTCTGCTGCTGCAACCCTGCAACTCATCGGTTTTTGTCAAACCTTTCTAACACACCTGCCTGAGGATGGAGAAGATGACGTGAGGTGATAACTCAACAGAAAGAGAGCGCAAGTGTGACAGAGATGAGAGCTGTAGAAACAATTAACGCTGCTGATTCTCAGGGATCCTGAGACCAGAGAAGAGTAAGTAAACCTGCTGAAAAGCCTGCAGGGCAGCTCTGGTCCCCCGGTACGCCACCGTCATCTCCAGATATAAAAAAACACTCATGAAAGGACTCGCTGCTTCCACCAGGACACGAGGAGGAAACAAGGAAACGCAGCGACCTACACAGATCCTACTACAAATGAAACCAACAACACAAATCACATCTGTGGCCGATGAACTACCAACCAGAACCAGAAGCTGTGCAGAAACAACCCAAATCCAGAAACGGGTCAATGGTGAAAACAAGCAAACCTGCCAGCTAGTTGGAACAGTCCCACCTTAACTCAGATACCAAGCTAAATGCTCATGTTCACCAATGAGGCCAACTAACATTACCTTACAGGTGACCTTCAGATCCATCATCCATCCTCGTTTCAGATGTCGCTACCTAGACCACTGTAGAAACGAGGACTGAGGGAGCTTCATCTCATTCCACTGCAGATTCTGCAGCCTTCACAAGCCATGACCAAGGTTAACTGCTGTTCTGCGTGGCGGCTCGGCCCGAGCAGAGGGCAGCACCCTCCGCCCAAAGGCAGCTGCAGCGCCCAGCTGCTGCTCAGGCCTGCTTTTTACCTGCTGAGGACCAGTCATCATCGCTGTCAAGTCTGGAGACCAAAACTGTCTTTGTACCAGACTGTAAATGTGTTAATTTCTGCTGTTAGCTGAACATTGAAACATGGAGGCCGATGGAGATGATCTCACTGCGGGATCTAGTGGTCGGTAGAGGAACTGCAGGTCTGGATCTCGATCTGCAGTTCCTTTACCGACCACGAGGGTCTGGATTCTGCAGGTACAAATAATGCTTTGTACGCCATTTTCCACCATAATCACCTGTGTGTCAGACTGCAAGTAATTTCCATGTCATTGTGCATGTGAAGGTGTTGAGCTACAGCACCGCCAGCTTCAGTGCAAAAGCCAAAAAAAAAAAAAAAGTTATGTCTCATAATGGAATAAAAAATAAAAACACACACGCACACTTACCTATTTTCTGGTTGAAGATTTTGTCAAACGTCAGCTCATCTCTCTCCTCCAAATACTTCTGCATCACACTGCGAATGCTGCAAACACAGAGAGGGAGGGGGGAGGAAGAACGTTAATCATTAAATCCAGCTCCATTGATCCTAGTCCAGCTTCCACCCGAAATCCTGACCCAGGTTTGGGACTCTCCCTGCCACCTGTGACCTGGCAGGAGGGACCGGCAGGAGGGAGCGGGGCACATGAGAGCTGCAGGGGGACCTGGAGAGATACATGCCACCCTGGGAACAGGTGCTAATGAGAGCAGAGAGGAGGAATCAATTACCACCACCCCCCATGTGGACACATTAACACTCGACAGCAGAGACACACAGGACAGCTTCACCTGTAACAGCAACACACTGAGCATGTGCAAGGTTAAACCCCAGCGCCAAATTCACCCGCGTCTACACGGCCCATTCCCTCAGTTCAAAGACAGTCACATGAGAAAAATAGTACAGGTCTCAATTCACAGCTCAGAAGTTTGTTCAGTGCAAAGTAGCTCAAGACATGAAAGCGAGTCAGTCAGTTTCTGTTCCAGACTGTAAATGTGTTTATTTCTGCTGTAAAGTTTTACATTTTAACCCGGAGGTCGATGAATCCAGGCCCTAGTGGCCCGTAGAGGGACTGCAGGTCCGTACCCAGACCCCAGTGGCCGGTAGAGGAAGATTAGACCAGTAAACAGGATGACGTCCCTCCCCTTTATCAAGCTCGAACCCGTTTAACTGCTGGAGTCATGATATTTACAGCCATCGAGGCTCATTGTGAATTTTTCAGATTTAACATTTCTGACAGATAAAGTATTTATGATATCTGTCAGAAATACAATTACTTAATCAATAGGTTTTTATGGAGTTAAAGCATTCCATGCTCATGACTCCTGGTGGTAAATGTCACTTTGATTATCCAGGAAGAGATCAATGATAAAGTCAGAGATTTTCCCTGATCAGCAGCTGAATAAGTAAATCTATCAGATTAGTGAGGCCACATAAAAAAAAAAGGACATGTACATTAGAAAAAGATGCTAAGGGATGGCAGACCACGAACCGTCTCCGTCATTTACAGGAGAACCACAGACCGTCTCCGTCATTTACAGGAGAACCACAGACCATCTCCAAAATTTACAAACTGTCTCCGACATTTAAAAGGAGAACCATGAACCGTTGGTGACATTTAAAGAAGAGCCACGGACCGTCTCCGACATTTAAACGAAGGGTAACCACTGCTCTAGCTCCATTCAAACAGCAAGAACGTTCTGCCGCTACATCACTTTCACTCCAGCTACAAAGCACAGGAAAGGGACTGTTCGGATCAGGGATTATGGAACACAGGCATGTTCGGAGTAAACACACCGGGCCTCTGTAGGATCACTGTGAATGCACACCTGGAGGGTGGAGTCACCACCGTGTCACAGCGGTTGGTCTGAGAACATAGCTTTTGAATGCAGAAAACAAGCCAGTCCTTAAAATTTTCCAGAGCTGAACCGCCTCTGAACTGGTTCCACCACCAGCCCAGCACCAGGAAGCTGGTTTTAGTTGGGCATGAGGGGTTTCACAACATCTGTTGCATTTTTCAAGGTGCTCTTTCACTGGAGAACAATCAGATTTGAGAAGTTCTGGGACATTCTGGTCCACGTCGCTTTCTCAAAGTAAGTTCTGCTCCTCCTCGTCTCTGTTCAACTAAATTACTAATTTATAAAATACTTTTATCCATGTCAGAGGATATGTGGGGGCCACACCTCGACATGTGATCTCCCTCTCCAGCCACCTACTAAATATCTTTTTTCTTCCCTGCCTCGTCAGGTCATATCCCAGCGGCCTCTAGCATGGACTACCCCCTCTAAGAGTAGGAACTAACAATGAATCCAGCATTTCAGCTGTGGAAACCAGAACCTACAAGTAACCACTTCCTCTTCAGACAAGATCTGCTGGCCGTCTGAATCATCAGCAGCTGACTTCAGTTTGTGTGAAACCTCACAGCTCTGCTCACATCACAGCCCGTTGGTGATATTTACTGTAATACTAATTCCAGCATGTCTGGTCAGTGAGGTTCTTCTGTGAACATCACCTTCAGGTGTTGAACTTTGTCTGATTTCTGTCGCCACCAGTGTAGAAGTGTCAATTCGTGGCTGAACAAAAAGCTGTGGTTTTGGTTAAATGGCTGTGTTTTTCCCATGGGGGCCTCAGGAAACTGAACTCCGATGTGGACGGTTTCCATCCTCCCTCGTCCGCTGGAAACAGCCCCAGCAGCTCTGCACAGCCACATTAGCTTCCAGGAGCAGATGACCGTGACGATGCAGAAAACAAAGAGAGACTCCTGTTGTGACACGGCAGTTTGAGTGACAGAACGGCTGCGGGCGCTCGCAGATTTATACGCCAGTATCATCTACAGCAGCAGCCGTGACGCCGACAGCTTTTGAGTGATGGGCTGTGATGAGCAGACGAGCGCAGCGCGACACTGGTGTTGGTTTGCGAGACGAGCAGCCCGCAGCCTCAGAGGTCCAGCAGTCGTGGGTCAACTCCAGGCTCTTAGAAGAGAGCAAATTATTACTTGATCCCTTTCTAATTTTGTAAAAGATCTCAATGTTCTGTAATATTTATCACAGCTTTATTTTAACAGAGGCAATATCAACCAAAAAATATCTAGAAAAAGATTATATTAAAAGGTCATAGAAATTTGGTTGCACTTCCCCGAGTGAAATAAGTGTTTAATACTAAGGAAAAACATGACTTTGTACAGGTTTTGCGGCTGTTGAGCAGCCTGAAGCTTCAGCTCCCTCCACAAGTTTTCTACCAAGTCTGGAGTCTGGTTAAGCCCCTCCATGACCCTCATGTACCTTTTGGTTGAATGCTCTGGGTCATCGTTATGCTAGAAGACCCATCCATGACCCACTGTCAGTGTTTCAGCAGAAGAAGGTTCCCATCCAAGATTACATGGTACAATGTTGTGTGCATATGTCCCTTAATGCAGTGAAGTGGTCCTGTACAGTGAGCCGAGAAACGGCTCCAAACCACGATGTTTCCACCTTCAAGCTCAACAGTGGGGATGGTGTCTCCAAACAGAGCAAGTTGATGAGAAAGCCCAACTTTGGGTCCGTGAGCCCGTGTTTAAAATGTCCTATTTCACAGCAGGAACAAGCAAACTTGCACCGGGTACAAGGAGGACGTGAGCAGCTAACCCCAGCAGCAGCCAGAAGAACCGGCTCCTCCAGCCAAGCCACCTTCCACGTCGTCTCAAACCCTTTCAGATGATCCGTTCCAGGACCGAGCTCTGAAAAAAAGGCCATGGACCCAAAACTCCATGGTCAATTAGACGAGCGTTGGCTCATCGAGGTTCCCACTGATGCTGGGTCAGAAATCTGCCGGTCAAGCCGGATTTATTTCAAATGTTACAACAGGGACAACAGAACCGAGGATGCTGGGACACGTTCCAGTCAGAATAAATGTAAAGCAGTGTCGGTTTGCGTCATTTCGCCCAGCTGAAACACCAACTTGTGGTAGATGAACAAAGCCGAGCGCTTTTTCCAGAGTTGCTCATCTACCACTTTCTCCGTTTCTGGATTAACTGCGGTTTGGGTAGCGTCTACCGTGGCAAAATGGAGACCTGCATGAAAGAATTTGGAGGAAGGAATAGCTATAAAGCTCAGATCTGATGCCATCAAGAACACAAGTATGCTGCTGTTCCAGTTGCAGGAAAGAGAGAGGCGTTCTCGCGTCCTCAAAAGTATATTCTTCCGACTCGTACTTACAAATACAGACTTCTCAAGAATGCAAGTCCATACTTGTATTCTTGAGAAACGGCCTCAGTCTTCAGACTCCTAAGAAATCTGTGTGTGATGTCACAGGAGGTTTGTCCAGTTCTTCTTATAGTCTACAGGAGCTCCAGAGCGAAGGCGACTGATAGCACTTTTGCATTTCTTCCACTTTTGAATAACTAAACGTCGTCCTGATGATCTCACAGCCCGGTACAGCCTTGTATGGGTCGGCAGGCTGGCTTCAAATAAGTATTTCTCCAGTACAACTGGTGGTCACAGGAAACACCAAGTCTTTGAGTTAGGTTGGAGGTGGATTATCACATGACACAAAAAGCTACGTTTGCGTTCTTCTGTCAAATATTATTAGTTTACTTAAAATATACACAACAAATATGTGGAGATATTTCCAAGGGGTGCTGCAGTTGTTAAAACAGTGGTTGAATGAGGTTTCTATGCAATTGTTTAACAATTTCCTGGAAATAAGCAAATGGAGTTAAGACAGCTCCATCAGCTGCTATAACACAAATATTAGGGCTAAAAACATCAGCGATGACCATTTCACTAGTCCAGGATGACGAATTTGAGCTTCAATGATCCACAACTGCTGGAAACCTTGATGGACAAGTGATTAGTGATTTTAAAGTTTGTATGAGACCAGGCAGATGGAAACTCATCACAGACAGTTTTCAATTTGCCTGTGGCAGTTATCCAAGGATCTTCCAGGAACTGCAGACTTCTGGAAGAGTGAGCTGTTTTATTCCTGCCTGTAAGTAGTAAAACCCTGTGTGGCTGCATGATGAGGTGCAGGCGGGCTCCACATCAGCTGCACTGCATCTTTCTTCTGGATGTACATCTGTTCCAGCATTAAACAGATTTCTGCTGCCTCAGATGAAAATGCATCCCCGTTTTGAGCAAAACACTGAATATTAAGAGAAAATAAAATCTCCTGCTGCCTCTCCCGTGAACTTTTATGTAACACCCAGCAGCTCTTAAACCAATGACATGGCAGAGCCCTGGTGGAGGGAAAAACTGACCTGATTACTCACCTCAGTTCACACAAACGCTCTGATTCTTTTCAGTCAGACTGCTTGTTTTACATCACACGCTCCCTTCGTTTAAAACTCGGACAGGTGGTCAGAGTATTCCCATTTCAAAAAAAGCTGACACGCTTTGTTAAATCTAAGTAAAAACAGAACGCAGCCGACTTTGATGGCAGCGACATATCCCTGATAACTCAGAACAGGGAGATGTTAACCACCATGTAACATCTCTTCTTCTAACAGACTACGAGCATCTGGGACCTGAGGAGACCAGCTGAGGGAGCGTTCAGGAGGAACGTTGTCTCTCACTCAAACATTTATGTATATTGTGTATTTATACATAATACATACATTTTCTGTGTTCTGTTGCAAAACTGTGTGAACGTCTGAGAGCAGCAGTATAATGTCACAGTTCACTTTCAGATCAATGGCACTTTAAGTATGAAGACACACACAGCTTGCTTTAAACATACTTACAGATGCTGATAACACCACTTCAGGCATCAGATAAGTAAATATTTAACATTAACAGGATGTGGAACTATAATTGAGCCGTGTTGATAACAGACCACACCCTCTGACGAGTCCTTTACCTGTTCCTTTGAGTTCCCACCTGATCGCTATCAGGATTCAATAGAGTGACCCAAACGTGACCTGAGCAGCTCAATTCAGCTCAGTCAATCCTCAACACCTGGAGTCACTTTTTCCCAGAACAAGTGAGTGCTTGAAGAATATTTTAGAGGTCCAATCAGAGCCAAGAACCAGATTTAACTACAGACGGACAAAAACATGTGCTACAGCTGCAGAGAATGACATGCAGTTTCTGCGTTTAAAAATGACAAATGTCATGTAAAATGATCTAAAAGTCCACCAGCAACATGACTGAGTTGTGTTCCATTTCCAACTGATCAATGAAGCAAAATAAATCCCTCACAGCCGCGAACCTGACACCAAAATCCATCTTGTTCCAACTGTAGCGCCGAGAAGCCTCAGAAACAACAAATCAGCTGAAATGAAGGGCAACAAACATCTCAGGATGCAGGCTGAAAATCCAGAGGGAGAACCTGTTTTCCAGGGCCAAATTCTACTACTGTCCAGGAATTTTACAAAAAAAAAAAAAAAAAAAAAAAAAAAAAAAAAAAAAAAAAAAAAAAAAAAAAAAAAAAAAATCGCCCATTTTTTAATCTTTTCCTGTAATAAAGAAAATAATTAATTTGCAAAATTGTGTTTTTTGTCCTGAAATGCATCATCTGTTTGCAATTAAGACTTCACCTAGAAATTCTGAGAATCTCATTTGTAGTTTTAGGATGGAAAACGAGCAACTTTAGGTGCAGCAAAAGCGAGCCCCCCAATGAAGGACTTCATCTCATTTACCTGTAGCATCTGAGACTGATGACAAATGGATGAGTAACGCGTTTGTGAGAGCTCTCTTCTACACCAGCCTCCACTCTCACGTGCTGATCTCCATCATGGGTTTGAGAGATCCCTCAAAGCCAAGATTAACCAGACATACACATCCACTTCAGGAAACGGGTCTGGTACGTCTCCCTACTACCCAAGCTGGAACAAGCCGACTCTAGCCTGGTTGACTTCTGGACTGAAGCTCAGGCAGAACCAAGTTTCGTTGTAATTCCTTGACTGACCACTAGAGGCTCCAAAAGCAACCCAATCTCCATTGACCTCCAAGCTAAAATGTCCAACTTTAGAACAGAAAAAGGCAAATTTACAGTCTGGTTCAAAAAACCATTTTGGTCTCAATCGTTTCATACCCGTTTCATATTTTTGATTTCATACCCATAACTCTGGGGGGGGTGAATCTTTTTGTACTGTGCCAAGAGTTAATATCACGTATTAACCCAGATTCAGCTAACTGCAACGTCAGTTTTAATGTTGCCGTCAAGCCGATACCACAAAAAAAAAAAAACATTCGAGTCGTTTAAACCTAAAAAGTTGTATTTGTCCCTTTACGTTTGCCACACCCCTTTTGGAACATGTTCGTTTAAAAAAAAAAAAAAAAGGGGGGGGGGGTATTGCACAAAGAACCCAGAGTTCTGGTCTACTGGCTACAGCTGTAAAGCTTCATATTAATCCTTTCTGCATTTCCACTCAATGTTTCTAGGTTCTGGCTTTAGCTGAATTTCTCGGACTCGGGTCGAGTTACGGTCAAGTCTGTTATGGACCCATTCATGCTGTAAAAACTATCTGGTCCAATGACTCCGATACCCCTCCTTTCACAGCCATTTCCACCAGCACAGAACCAATCACAGCAGGATGGAGGCAGGCGTGATGGGATGACTCGTATGGGACAACAAAGATGGCTGCCGACACATGCTTCCTTTCTCTGATTGGTTTAAGTCTATCCAGTGGTGTCCAGATGCAGTTTCTACTGCATACATCGGTACCGAACCGGGTCCAGGAACCAGACTGAAACTTTGTATCAAAGAGGAAAAGGTATTAAGGTGCCCGGGGAAGCCAGACTCCCTCTGCAGCACTGCTGACGAACTCCCCCCTCTCTGCTGGAGGAAAAGAACGTGGCACTGCCACTAAATATCCCTATTGACCCCCCAGCCCCTGTACACCCACCAGCCCGAACGTTTGACGCATGCACACGGTGCTGCAACTGCTAAAGCATGCGTGTTTGGCAGCTTACAGACATTCTCAGAAGTCCTTTGTGGCATTCTGCCGTTTTCGGGAAGTGGTTTCATAGGTGCCATCCACCAACCGCCACTCTCCTCTCACTCCTCACATTCATCTTTTACAATCCACTTCAGTTCAGCTAGTTCCTTTGAAGTCCAGCTCAATAACACCACACAGAAACAAATGGCCGTAACCATTTCATCCAGTGATAATGGATACGTTATTGGAGCAATGGCCTGACTGACGGCACTGAAGTAGATTTTCATTTTAATGCCAGTCTGGTGTTGGTGACTGATTTACTCCGCAGCAGTCAAACAGCGCTTTCAGAAATCCATTAACCGATGCTTTTATCTGCGCAGCTCTTGTGTCACTACGTTATAAATAATGGAGTTAGTTTATGGCCTAAAGCCACAAAAGCGGTCCCCGTTTACACCTGTGAACAATGCAGCCACCACTTTCACCTCAGCATTACATCTGATGATCTTCCTGCTCTCCTCTGCTCTCATTTATTAAGTCTTAGTCAAATGAGTTGGTGCAGTGCCAGATATGAACTGGACGTTTATGAAAAAGTGCACACTCCTGTAATTCTGGGGTTTTTATAACTAACTTTCAACTGGGCGGGAACCCAGACAACATCCCACAATACCCACCCCAGACGCTGACCTGGATAACGGAAAGAATCCCACAGCCTGCAGGGAGAACTGGACACACCGGGACATGACCGACACGATTCTGAGGAGCAGCATTTTTAGACTTATGAAAGAGGCCGTTTTAGCAGCAGCTGCTCCGTCCACTTCACGCAAGTTCAGAAAAATGGGCCAATGGGACGAACAAGCCTGGCAGTCAGATGGACACACCCACCTTAATTCAGTTATAAAACCAGCGATCTAGTTTATCCCACTCAGGCCAACGTATGGTGCCGACCTGTGTTTGCTTGTATTCATGCTGAACAGTCTCACCGAGTGTCGCTACTGAAACATTTGAACCAAGAACTAACGGAGCGCCGCTGGGGCAGCAGTCCCCGACCCGTCGCTCCCACGTCTCTGCAGGTCGACACCTGCGAGCGACAGGCCGAGTGACTGCGAGTCCTTGCAGACCTCCGCTTTAACAACACTCAGATGTTGCCAGCCGGCGGTCCAGTTAACAGACGACATTTGAAAGGACCGCTGTTAAAGGGACGGTCCTGACGTGATCCGAGGTGATGCTCAAGAAGGTCAGCAGTCAGAAGAAGTAGAGACAGTCCAGCTGGTGCTCCCTGGTTAGTCCTGACTAGTAGCCTTCAACCAGGATGAAGACAGCTGCTTCAGGCTGTGAAGCTAAGCTTCACCCTCAAACCTTCCACACCAACCCAAACCAAACCTTGGTCATCTGTTAGTACAGATTCAGACTGTCTGAACATAAGGATGATTATGGCGGGTGAGGGTGTTGTTCACAGCTCGGAGGTCAGCGAGCCATTGATCATGGCTGATATGCCGCATGTATTTCACCTGACATATTACACATTTTTTAACCGTTTAAATGATGGGCTGTTGCAAAGTTTTACATTAGACGTAACAAAGTAATCCGAGAGCGTCTCATCATCTCAACACTTTCCCTGGCTGAACGTGCTGAACGTGCATGCTTCCGTCTACTCTGTTCCACTTTCTCCTGTATTCTAGAAAACGCGGGTGTGTTTTGTAAATGACCACCAGACATGTGCCACACTGTGGGATCGAAAGCGCAGTCTAACACCTGCCTTCATAGAGGACGGTTGTGTTTCCTCCTGAATTTCTTGCCATATGAAACTGATTACTAACTGTGAGAGCCAACTCAGAGACCGTCTAAACACCCGCAGTTTCAGAAGCCAACGGTTTTTAGTCAACAGCAGCAAACCGACTCAGAACCTGCTACTTCTTTGACACCATTAAGACATCATCAGTACAGAAAGCTGAAGAGGAAACTCAGAACAATTGTTCAAACCTTTTTTTTTTTTTTTTTTTTTAAGTTGGTGAATCAATTTTGAATCATAAATGTATAAACTACAGTCCTCGTGATCTGTGAACGTTGGGAACACAAGACTTCACTTTAACGTGTCATACATTCGTGTGGTTAGCAGTCCCCAAAGTTTGACCTCTAGCATACTTAGTGAGGCCTGTAGGATCTGAGATGTAGGTCTTGGGTTTTTTTGTTTTTCTCTGAGCATGTTACGATTGTAAAATCGTTCTTACTGAGAAATGTTGAAGTCCAGATAGTCTGGAAATGTTTTTATACGCCTTCCAGATCAATATGCATCTCTAAGACCATTGCTGAAGTCTTTTCCTCTTGGCACTGTGTTAACACACATCTGAATACTCCAGACCAGCAAAGTACTAAAACAACTGCTTTTATAAAAGGTCTGAACACCTGCTGATGATCAGTTCATCATCAATAGCAGCACCTGGCTGCAACTCTTAAATCCTATTGCGGCAGCAGGACAGTACTTAATATACATGTAATAGATGTGTACTTTATATTGCCAATTCCATTTATTTTTAGTCACTCTTGTCATTTGTCTAATACCAAGACTCACTACAATCATTTTTTTTCCAAAAAAATTAACAAGACCAGTACTAACTTACTGTCGTTTCTACAAGTTAATTTTAACACCAACACTGACATGAAGTGAAACCAATAGCAGGCAGGAAACCAATCATCAGCTTCAAGCATTTAATGATTGTTAAAAGTGTTCAAATGAGGTGAGGAGAATCACGCAGACATGAAAACTTTGGTGTCAATAAATCTAAATTAATTCAAGTCAAGCATGAGCCTGTCTTAAACAATAACCACTGGGAAGTAAACTTAGAAGTCAGCTATGACTGACAGCTGTCAGCTACGCAACAACTAGCTGTTTTTTCCAAGAACTGTTAAAAACAGTGACTGAAAACATAAATCCAGAATGGCACTAAAATGTCTTCCAACACCTGACGTGTGTTCTTGTTTTCCACTACTCAGACACCGTTTTCCATCTGCCTCGTTCTACACCGTCAGATGACTTCGTCATTGGCGTTATTGAATAAATGTATAAAAACTGAAGACATGATGAAAGAGTTAATTAAAAATATGCCTTGAAAACATCTAAGAGTTTGACATTTATTTCAGACCCAATAAAGCTGTTTATTTCATTGCTGCAGTTTATTTTTTAAATTAATTATTGTACTTTTTCCTTCATGTCTTGATGGTAAATGTTTGTATAGTTTGCCTTTTGCCTCATGTTGAGACACCAAAACACTGTCAACAAACAAATAAACCCGTACTGGGTTGTCTGCCTTATCTCACTTAAAACGTTCTTCCCTCTGGATAAACTTCTTTTCTTGGACAGTCTTGTTCCAACCCCATCGCTCAACCACTCAACTGCTGCCACAAATTGATTTATTTGGAATGCTGACCTCCAGTGGGTCGGCACCACCAGGTGAAGGTCACAAAACTGAGATGTTCTGGTGGGACTTGTAGTTATGGTCCAGATAAATGAGGTGGTGGGCCTTGGATTTGACACATCTTCCAGGTTTTCCGTTTAGAGGTTACCACGACAGGTCGTCCGTTTCCATCTCACCCTGTCTTCTGCATCTTCCTCTGTCACACCAACCAACTGCATATCCTCTATCACCATGGCAACAATTCAGCTTTATTCATATAGCGCCAAATCACAACACATGTAATCTCAGGGCATTTCAAGGATACAGTTTAACTTCCAGGTTAGTCTAATTAATACAAAACCAATAGAGATGACAGCACCACAACGTTGCCAATAACAACAATGTTGCCAATAATAATAGCTTTGCTAATGAAAACCTGCAGATTCCATCAAAACTTTTCTTGGACCCAATCCCCCATCCTGATCAAGCACCAGGCGACTGTAGAAAGAAAAACTCCCCTGGAACAGGAAGAAACCTCTGACAGAACCAGACTCAGGAAGAACCAGCATCGCACTGGAAAAGAAGGTGCTCAGGTTGGACTCTTGATGCAGTCCCTCTTCCACCTGTGCTTATGCATGTCCTAAACCATTCTAACAGACCTTCGTGCCACCCCAAACTTCCACCCCCACCTGAAAATTGCAATAAGAATATGACCAATAATCAAATATAAGCCAATACATCAGCATCAGAAGTATTTCTGCTTTAAGACAAAAACTGTTGTGACAGGCAACAGTCTTTTAAAAGACACAATAAATAAATAAATAAATAAATAAATAATAGTTTTGTTCTAGCAACGTGACTTTAATGATTGAAAAAAATGCACCCTGCAGCTACAACATTCCTCATGTAAATAAGCATCCTGTTGTAATGCAAATTAACCGCCAAATACCTCATTGGCACAGAGGATCAGTGCGTGGCACCTGCAGACTACTGTCAAATGTTTTGTGAATATTCACTACATATCCCAGCCCTCACATCAGCCACTCTTGCAAATGAAAACATGTGGTCCATCCTCAAAAAGTCAAGAGACAAGCAGAAATTACAATTAGTAATCAACTCAGGGCTCAAGTACAGCGAGAAGATCTCAGGCAGTCGGGATCTGCTCCAGGAAGCCAGAAAGAACCACACAAGTTTGAAGATGATGATTTAACGCTGAAAATATTAACTCTTTAATTATGTCCAATGTATTTGCCAATAAATATTTCGCAATCGTCTTCATTAACCTTGGAAATGTGTAGAAAACAAGATCTAATAATTATTATTATTCCAAAAAATTTGACCACCATTATAAAAAAAAAAATCAGGTAACACTTGAACCTGCCGGCACATTAAATCAGTTAGAAAACAATGTTTCATACACTGGTTTCAGTTGATCTTTTGGATGGTTGCTTCCTGCTGACGAGCAGAAACTCAGCAGGTAGATAAACTGACAACCACTCTTGTTTTAAGTGTTGTGTTTGCTTAACCCTCATTAAATTGGTTTACAAATGTGTGCTGTAGTAGCCTTCTGTTTCTGGAGAAGAAATGTGAAACGACCAAAATTAAACTCTGCAGACACAATCATCAGATTTAAACTACAAAACGCTTTGTCAAATGTACAAAGCTCTCATCAAACAACTTGGACAATAACCAAATTTTCACCACATCCTGTTTAAACTAAAACAACTGTTCTGAGCCATGTTAAACACACCTCAGCTGTGTTGAACAAAGCCAGTGAAAATACCGCACTGATGCTGTAATACCACTGTTTTCCACTGGAGGTGATATAACTCAATGTGCTGTTCAGTCCACGTTTATACATTCAAATGAAGAAGAGGAAGCTGCGCTGCTGGAGGGCGTGCTCTGCTTCCACATCAATCATGTTGAAGTCGCCCTGTGACTTGTCAGCAATACAATCACCACTTGATCGTCAAGTGTGAACAAAACGTTCACCACCGAGCCATCCGCAGCTACCAGCGGATATCTCAGTATGCTAAAGTCATTTGGGGGTGGGGGGCACATTCAGGCTACGTGGCACCAAGGGAGCGAGGAACAGGCTGATGTCACCACGAGAAAGGGAATCCCACAAAACAAAGAGGAGACGCTCTAAACTTTCAACAAAATGCACCATACCACAAGCAAGTAAGATTCTTCTTTGTTATCAGCTTTGTTGTGTCCTACAGCAGAGGCTGACACACTGCCCTCAGCTGGTCTGGAGGGGCATCATTACATACTCAGGAGTTTGCAACACAGAGAAATGCAGAAAACTGATTTCATGCCATCTCAGCCTTTTGAGAAGAAAAGTAAGCTTTGTTTTTGTTTTGTTTTTTTAAAACACTATTCCCTAACAAGTACGAACTTGCTATATTTGAGGTTTGTAACTGCAGTTGCAGCTCTCCACCACCACAATGACAGTAGCGCTATACCACAATCCACACAGACAAAACCACCTAAAGAAGACAGATCGGGCAGCTGGGTCATCTACTTGACAACCAGAAAACAGATAAATACCTTCTAATCCAGTTTATAAACACGCACACATGCCTTCTCAATGGTTCCCTGAATTAACGTTACATCATGTTGGTGTTTCTCCCTTTTTTTTTTTTTTTTTTTTTTTTACAGATATGTCCTAAAAAGGTATTGTGATGACAGGTGAAATAAAGCAGATAGCAGACACAATTAATCTAATACGCAAGATTGTTAAGTCATTATTTAGTATAGTTAATTTATCAGGAATGCCAAGTGCAAGCGAGCGAGAGCAGTCCAGTTGACCGTAGTCAAAGTAACATTAGTGCATTAAAACTGACGTTTACAGGATGTTAACATTTTATTAATCTTTCCAGACATAAAAAGAGAACGCGTGTGTTTGAAGGCTTTCAGCTGCTTCATAAACAATGAGGACACGATTAGTGTGTAGTACTAACAAATCACAAACATATTAATCCTTCCACGCTGCAGGAAAACAGTTTTATGACACAACTGTCCATGAATTACAGACTAGCTGATATTAAACATCATTAGACAAATGTTTGTTAAAGCTGCAGAAGAAAAGGAAATCTAATCAAGAGTAGGCTAAAACACGTCACCTTCACCTGTTTAAAGTTAAACCAGAAGGCTGAGATGCTGGGAGATAGTCGTGAGGTGGGGTGAAGGTTTGATGTTCACGTTTTTGTCAAATAAAAACTCGTGACAACTACGAGCTGTGTCATGCATCTTAAGACACTGGCTTTGGGTTTGAGTCGCTGGATCATGGTGTGGAAGTCACACACAAAAAGAACAGGAATTTAAACGGGGAAAAAAACTAAATGTGTCAAGAATATTTATATAAAAACAGAAAAAACTCCCTCTAATGCAAACAAACAGGTGAATCATATTTCTCCTGTAGTACTACAACTTATATTAGCCTTGGACTTATTGGGTCATGTAGTGTGGACGTTATTGGGAAAAAAAAATTTCATATTTATGTGATAAAAATATAGAACAAACATAAGAACACTTCAAAGTCAATGCAAACGGCTGCATCTCAAACATCTTGTAAGGTTTTTAAACTATGAAAAATAAATATGTATATAAAGAACCCTGCAAATGCAATAAAAATGTATGCATTGTATTGGTTACCAGTATACCTACAATTTAGTCTTTTTTTTTTAAACAGGTGATGAAAAAATGTAAAAGATTTTTCATGACTGAGTATTTAAACAAAGTTTTCGCAACTTTTGAGTCACGCAGTATACAGTTAAAAAAAGGTTACATTTAATGATAAAATTCATAACTTTATAAGAATGTTGATATATAAAAATGCATACATTTGTCTTGTACAATTCAGCTTCGGTTTGGAGCTTTTGGAAGTCAAAGACATCAGTGAGACGTTGATCACCTGTGAATGAAGGCCAGATACCAAAACCTACAAACTCCACCACGACGGAGAGAACAGCATCGCGGGTGGGTTTCTGAAGCCCAACACTTACTGGGGCCCACATGACAACTTATCATAAGCGTCTCAGTTGGTTTTATTGAAGCTGCGTATTTTCTGTAAGCATCCAGTGAGACGCAGGTTGGAGAGGATGCATGCCTCCATCTCCCTGCATGGCCGCATAACAGCCACAGACAGATTCTCCATTTGCAAACCAACAGCAGCTGGGAGCTTACCTGGGCTCCGGGAGGATGATTTTCTTACTCGCCCGGGCCGCTGGAGTAGATTTGCTTTTCTCCATCGCCATCAAATAACTGACATCGGCGAGTACTGCTTCGAGGTCCGCCATTTTTCGACCCTGGGACGACCAAATTCAATAAAATAGCCGGGTCTGGGGTCTGTTGGGGGGGGTGCTTGTGTTTTAGAAGAGTAGAAACCAGCGTCCTCCAGCAGATAAGACCAGCATCCAGGGCCTGGAACAGTGTCTGTGGCTGCTGCGCCTCAAATCACCATCATTGAGACATACAAATGAAATTCATGAAGGATTCATTGAGTGGCAGGTAACTCGAAGAACATTTAGTCTGTTGAAGGCTTTAGATCAGTCCTTGTAATCCCATTTAGCGCAAACTGTGCGTGGGAGAGAACGGTAGAAAGAAAAAAAAAATGAAAAAAAGAGGTTTTGTAAGCCAGAACTTCCTCGATTTTACAGACAGCAGTATGGTGCACAAAGATGCGAGATCAGAAAAACAGCTGTCAAAAGCTCCTGGTCCGCTGGGACTTCCCTGCTGGAAATGCGTCCAAACGACTGGCTTCTCTCCAGTTTGGCATGAGTCTCAAGGAAGTGTGGAGGGTTTCCTTCAAATGTAAACACTGTACGGTCGAAATAAATGTTTTAATGTAGCTGAGATGGCAAACTGAGGTTGTGCAGAAGTGGAAGTGGCTTCTTCTGGGCCTCCGTGCAGCAGCGAAGACCCCCGGACAGGTTGCAGGTTTTCGGTCCGTGTTGCCTCCACGCCGCTGCGCCGAAATATGCAAATCTCTCCGGGGCTAATCGGTACAAGTGAAACCATGCGAGCTCAGGTCGGAGACGAGCCCGCAGTCATGATCCGAGTCCCGCTGAGTGTAAAATCCTCACCCGCCGTCCTGCTGGGTGGCTTCCTGTTAGGGCTCAAATGTTCCGTGTCGGCGTATCGATCACACCGAAACACCACCGGAAAAGACGCGCTAAGCACCTCGAGAGGCTTAAGCAGCTAATCAGCTAATCCAGCCGAGGCAGCGCGGCGTGATTAACCGAGCCCGCGGCCGATCCGCGCCTCTGGAGCCACCGCTGCGCCGCGGCGTCGATACTTGGCATCGCCTGCTAGTTAGCCTCCGCGCTAGCGCGCCGAGCAACCCGCTAGCTCCCAGGCTAACCGCACAAATACTTCACCGAAAAACGGCAGTTACTGGGGCGTTTCGGCTCCAGAAAGGCATTAAAATGCCCTCGATGTCAGCCGTGGGCGCGGTCACAAGCTGGTGGACCGGCAGTGAGCTGGGCTGGCTTCGGGGGGGCGCTTTGATCGAAGCTAACGGCTGCGGCTCTGGGGAAGTGTCGTCGACGACTCCGCTGCGTTCAAGGAAATATACCTGCGTCCGAGTAAACCCGCCAATCTACCGGCAGCGTCGGCCGCTACGGTCCATATCTGCCCTGCCGACAAGTATCCACGCACGCAGCACCTCGCAGCTCCCGGCGGCGAGGCTGCTGGAGAGGACGGGGCTGGTCAGCGGCAGTTAGTTGCCCGTTCAGCGGGACTCTTCCTCCGCGTCGCTTCGCAGTGAAGGCGGCAGGCGGCGGAGGCTGATGTCGGTTACTCTTTGCGAATAAAAACACCCGAACATCCAAGAACCCCTAACAAGGTGCTGGTGGTCCTGTCTCAGACAGAGACGGGGAAGCGTCAGATAAAAAACGGCAGGTTGCCTCGCGCCACCAGCCCCTCCGGTGAGTCCTGCCTGCCAGGCTGATCCGCGCGGATGGAGCCGTGTCTCAGCTCGGGCTCAGCCGGGTGTCGATCCGCCGCTTCCTCCGGACCGCGTCTCACTAGCTGCTGTCCGCCGCTTCGAGAGAATTTTTCGACCTCCAACGACAATACGACACACGTGTATTTGGTCGAGGACCCTCTTCGGTGTGATTTTCTGTGTTTTTACGGTGGCGCGGCGCGGTACCGTTCGCTCCCTGGTTCGACTTCCTCCCACTGCGGCGAGGAGAGGCCTGGAAAACACGGAGCGGCTCGTGTTTGGGTCGGAGCTGGACCGCCAAATAAATAAATAAATACTGTGAAAACATGAACGCTAATTGTTGTAGGTGTGTTCTGAAACTCGTAACAGAAACGTGTTGTTTTATTTTATTTATTTATTTTTACAGAAATACACTAAATACCGCCAGGTCAGATAGTATCGGGACGTTCCGAATACCGGGACCGGGCTGTCTCTACCGTCTTAGAGGAACTCCACAACATCAGGTTTGGAGCCCCTCTTTAACAAACCTCTGCACTAATGTGGGGGAGTTAAACACTTAATTTCCATTCTGCTTGTTTTCGGAAGCCGGCCTTCCGAAACCCTTTTGGAGACTGTAAAGAAACTGGACCACCCCCCGTGATGTCACCTATACCGGAGGTTTAAGTGCTTTTAAAGACTGTTTTGGTTTTAAGGCGTCTTTATATTGGTAAGAACCCTAAACTGAAAAAAAAACCAAACTTGACAGATGATCCAGGCATCACCCACAGTTTTCTGAAGAGTGCTTTGACGCTTTTTCCCCTTGTACCGCCCGACCATGGCAGGAACCAACGGACCCAGAAGCCAATGTCCATCTTTTGTCAATGCGAATGATCCTTCAGCCAATCCGCACGCGGGAGCTGCGGCACCGCCAGCAAGCGTTTGCACCGGACTGTCACGTTTCAGATGTCTTTTGGTGACACACTCACAAAAGACATTTGGGTTTAGTTGACACCAGGCTGGTACAAACTAACGATTTCTTTGCTAGAATTTTTCGCTTCACTGCCTATGGAGACCAAAACTGTTTTGTATCAGACTGTAAATGTGTTTATTTCTGTTGTAAAGTTGGACATTTTAACATGGAGGTCAATAGACATTAACTCGCCGTTGGATCCGGACCCTAGCGGTCAGTAGAGGAGCGGCAGGTCTGGATCCGGACCCTAGCGGTCAGTAGAGGAGCGGCAGGTCTGGATCCGGACCCTAGCGGTCAGTAGAGGAGCTGCAGGTCTGGATCCGGACCCTAGCGGTCAATAGAGGAGCTGTAGGTCTGGATCCAGACCTTTGTGATGATCAAACTAAGCCCATCAGTCACTAGTGATGGCGTTTCTAGATTAGATCCTGCTATCATCACCTGATGATGAACATGCATTTGGTCATATAGATGCAAGGCGAGCAGGTTTTGCTTCTGCAAAGTTATTTTTGTGGCCAGTTGTTCAAACAACTGACCATCCTTTGTGTTTCTGGACAACTGTCGGTTTATGGTCCTCTGCTTCGAAGCTGAGTAGTTCTTGATCTCCATGTCTGCCCAACTACTCATCTTTCAAATATAGGATCTACCTGTCACGTTCTGCTGCTGTTGTTACTCTCATCAGCTGTTTACTTATTTTATAATAATATATATATATATATATATATATATATATATATATATATATATATATATTTTTTTTTTTTTTTTTTTTTTATTTAAAAACCTCCCCTGGTGGGTTGTACTCAGGTTACGTGATCAACTAATCCCTCCCACGACCCGCCACTCCGCGTTGCTTCTGTTTATATTAGACCTGACCCTCGGAGGCGAGTTATTGGCGGGGTCGCTCGACACGCCACCCTGTGTCTGGCAATGTATAACAGAGAGACACGCGATCCGCGTGTTTAACACAGGGTTTCTGCCAATGGTAAAGAGGCTTAAAAGGGGAGGCTTTCCACCCCATCGCTTTACCAAAGGGTCCATTACTCAAGGCCTCATTAAAAGTGAATACTGCCATTTGTGGTCAGTAGAGGAGCTGGCAGTCTGGATCCGGACCCTAGTGGTCAGTAGAAGAACTGAAAGTCTGGATCTGGACCCTAGTGGTCAGTAGAAGAACTGAAAGTCTGGATCTGGACCCTAGTGGTCAGTAGAGGAGCGGCAGGTCTGGATCCGGACCCTTGCGGTCAGTAGAGGAGCGGCAGGTCTGGATCCGGACCCTTGCGGTCAGTAGAGGAGCTGGCAGTGTGGATCTGGACCCTAGTGGTCAGTAGAGGAGCTGGCAGTCTGGATCTGGATCCTAGTTGTCAGTAGAGGAGCTGCAGGTCTGGATCCGGACCCTAGTGGTCAGCAGAGGAGCTGGCAGTCTGGATCCGGACCCTAGTGGTCAGTAGAAGAACTGAAAGTCTGGATCTGGACCCTAGTGGTCAGTAAAAGAGCTGCAGGTCTGGATCCGGACCCTAGTGGTCAGTAGAGGAGCTGCAGGTCTGGATCCGGACCCTAGTGGTCAGTAGAAGAACTGAAAGTCTGGATCCGGACCCTAGTGGTCAGTAGAAGAGCGGCAGGTTTCTTTACATTCACATTACCTCCAAAGATCAGATGTTATCCTTGTGTACAGCCGGCCTGTTCTGTTTTATTCACATTGAGTCAGACATAAACATCGTATTGTTTTCTTTTTATGTTGTTTGTATGTTTGAAACTTCTGATATGTGCAAAGTTTCACATAAAGTTCAACCTTCGTTCAGCTCTGAATGGCCCCAACACCCGGGGCGGGTCACGCGTACGGGCCTGCTGGTCCTTCTGAGTTTGTGAGCAGGACGTGGTTAATCCGGGTCTGATGTCATTCCCAGTTCTGGATGCAGACATACAAGGTAAATGGAACACTATTAGAGGATCTGTTAAAGTGTTTATGTATTACTCTATAAGGAGAAAACAGGCGAGGTTTGTGAGAGCTGAAGCGGAGAAACGAATCCAGCTGGCTAACGTAGGTGCTGCTAGCTGGCTTTGCTGGGTGCCATGACGGCGCAGTCGCGCCATTTAGGAGGAAAATGTGCCGTCAGGAGCCTGGTGAATAATAAACACACAAACTGATGAAACCCCTTCAGATCGCCACGCAGACGCTGCGTCTCTGAGGCATGATTTCGGTTCTTCCCAGTCAACTACCTACATCTGATTATTTTGGAGTCTGCACACAAAGACGGCTCAAATGGAGCCTCGCTGCGTCACATTTTGCAGTCAGACAGGAGGATTTTCTGTTTCCTGGCCCCGTGTCAGCAGTTGGTTGTTGCTGATATTGGACATGAACGCCAGGATCAGCAGCTTCAGATAATTAATATTACAACAGATTTTCTGTCCGGGAGCCCAGAGGGACGCTGGCGTGTTCCGGTGGAGAGGCAGTGCCATTGCCTGGCCAGCCGAGGTAATGCTGCAGGAAGGTTGCAGCTGTGACACACCGGATCAGAGGCGTACAGTCTTGTGCAAAAGTTACACCCCGCCCTTTAAATCCTTTAGTTTTCTTTACAGCCTTAGATAGTCATATATTTGACAGAATCCTCCTTACTGGTTCTATTTAAGCTGCAGCCAGGTTCTGCAGAACATCCAGTCCAATTCAAGAGGGAAGCCTTTGCAGCCTGAACCACATTTATTCTCAATGAATATTCACCTGGTAGCTGCAGGTAAATATTTATTTTAGATTAGTTACGATTAAAGGAGACTGTTTTTTTCTTTGTTTTGGGGTTTTTGAGAACCAGAAAGCAAAAGTATTAATTCAAGATTTCACTGTGACATCCTGAAATTTCTCTTATGTACTAAAGCTGCAAAGCTTCACATGTGAGGTTCCAGAAATGAAACTAGTCAACATGTTGGCTTCAGTTGACAGGTGAACTGTGTGATGAATGATTAACTCAGCTGTCTTCTTTCAGCTCAGCCTTTATTACCTGCTAACCTCTGTACACCATCATGTGACCGGGCAAGAAATGCTCATAAACTGAGTGTGGAGCGTGTTCCTCAGACAAGCAGAAACATTGGTGGATGTCAGTAAGGTTTAAGAAAAACAGTTTATTCAGCACTGGGAGGCGGCGGGGGTCAGGGCTGAGGGGGTCACGTGGTCACATGGGTCCGGTGTGGGCTGTTACTGCTGAATACGGCGGATGGACTGGATCTGAGGGGTTTGGCAGTGGGAGCCGAACTCCCTGAAGTGTTTGTACTCCCCGCAGTGACGGTCACACTCCATGATGTACTGGTAACCACGGTAACCAGGGTACTGGTAGCACACAAATCTGTGGGGGGGAGCAAAGAAAAATACAGTCATGTGCAAAAGTTTACAGAAGAGAAGCCAAACTAACAATAAAAAAGAACATGTGGGTAATCCTATGTACCCCCCCCAACCACTTCCATAGGTTAAAAAAGTAGCAGCCCTTGAAGTCATCAGCAGGTTTCAGACGTCTATAAACGTAGATGTTTTGGATGTTTGCTGGTCTGGAGAATTCAGGTGTGTGTTAACACAACGCCAAGAGGCAAAAACATCAGCAATGAATTTGGAGAGCAGTTATTGTTGTTCATCAATCTGGAAAGGGTTATAAAATTCATTTAAAATATTTTGGACTTCAAAATTTGAAGCGAGAAGGATTATTCAAAAGTGGAAAACATTCAAGACAGCTGTCTATCTTCCCAGGAGTGGATGTCCCAGCAAATGTACATGCCCTCTCCCCACCCTCAAAATAAAAATTCCAGAGCTCCATCTCAAACCAGCAGACTTCTGGAACAATGTCCTCTGGACAGACGAGACCAAAGTGGAGATGTTTGGTCCATGTCCAGAACTGTGTTTGGAAAACCTAACACAGCATTACAGCAGAAACACCTCAGAGCCACTGTGAAGCACAGTGGTGGAGGGATGATGGTCTGGACCTGAACACGTGTCAGTCACTGAGTGGACCATGAACTCCTCTGTAGACCAGAGTCTTCTAGAGATAAATGTGAAGATTGGCTGAAACTGGGCCATGTGACAGGAAATGATCCAAACACAGCAGCAGATCCACATCAGAATGATGGAAATAAGAAAATATAGGTTTTGGAATGACCTGTTTGAAGTCCAGACCTGAGCCTGGTTTAAATGCTGTGGTGGGACCTTAAAGCCACTCTATGTAGTAACACCACTTCTGACCACCTGGGGCACGTAGACCTGCTGTGTGGGACAGCCCGGCATGTCCTGGAATACCAGTTTGTCCTGCACCTGGTTGTGTCTTTTCAGGGACTGACACATGAACGTAGTTGTTATGTGCTGCCCCCGTGAGGTCAGAATGGGCGTTGCTACATTGTGTGGCTTTAAAAGAGCTGTGTTTAAATAAATGTCTCTGAACGTCACTGAAATGAAACAAAGTTGTAAAGAAAAATAAACCAAAATCCCTCCACAAACACATGAGACACTGATGAAATTATACACAAAACGACGAAGTAAATGTTAAATGTTGATTTACAAGCTAGTGAATCATGGGGGTACTTGGTATTGCCCACATGGTTTTATTTTATTTTTTCTTTTTGGCTTGTTTTTGCAAAGTAAATAATAGCAAAGTGTAAAAGGTCCTATATTGTTGTTCATCTGAGGTTGTATTGGCCCAGTATTAAGAGCCACTATGGTCAAAGGAGTTTTATTAGGTTTTAAAAGAAGCATAAATGTTGACGGAAAGCAGAGGGGCACTCACGCTCCAGACTGGATCCTGAGAGAGCCAACTTCGTTGTTGCACCAACCCATGGCCTGGAGGGAAGGATAATCATCGCTAAGCTCACCCTTGCGGCCCATGAAGTTCTCACGCTCGTAGATTGTCATACGACACTCTCTGTGGTTCTGCAGGGAGGGGGTAAACAATTCAACAATACGATTAGGCTGCTCTTCTGGTCTGACGAGTAAATCAAGTGAATCACCTGTGAAACCTGCAGGTTTTAAAGACAATATCAGCGTTTCCTGTAGCTAAAAGGTCAACAACAGACCCGGGGGAACTTACAGCACAGGCAATAGGTCTGAAGGAGGTCATTCTCTCGATGTGGTAGGCGTTGCTGCCTCCGAAAGCATCACACTGGGGGTACTCTCCCCTCTCCAGGATGAACTGCTGTCCCTGATAAGAGGCGTGTTCGTAACCCACCCAGCTGGGACAAAGCAAGGACACAAACTCGTTACTGGTACATCGTCTCAGAGCTCGTTCACCTGGCTGTCTGCATGCAGGTGTACTCACGCGCCGCTCTCCACCCTGAGGGAGCGAACAGTCTCGAAGCCAAACTCCATCACGTTGCAGCACTCAGAGGTGAACTCGTGGCGGCGGCCCTGGAAACACTCCTCATCGTAGACGATGATCTGGGAGAGGAGTGATGCCACGTTAAAACCACGCAGAAACACTTCACACCCACTGTCAAGCACGGTGGTGGAGGGGTCATGATTTGGAGAGAGACTTGGCGATTGCTCCAAACCACATCACAGGATATCAAAGCACACATTTTGTTGTTGTATAGTCCTCTTATGATTAAAATCTGTCCATGTTGAGCTCAGGGTGGCCCAGGTGGAGCGCTAAGCTGCTCCTCCACCTCCAGACTTACCTTCCAGTGGCCGGAGAACTTGGTGCAATGGTGAGTCATCTTGTCTGTAAGGAACAAACATAAAGAAAAGGAGCTACGATTAAGAGATTAAGAGATCTCAACTAAAAACGGTTGTGATTCTCATGTCAAATAAATCAGGAAGCCAACTCTGGCAGTAGTGTTATTCTGTACTTTCAGTGTGTTCAAGTGCTGGAACGCTCCAGTAACGTCACTATCAGGACGCTGGAATCATCTGTTTATAGTTAAAGAGTGTTAACAGGCTTCATCTTTGGCTCTTTCTCCCTCCCTTCATATCTCTTATCTCATTTTCTGTCCATTTCCTCCCTGTTGCCACCACCGTTACTCAGATTTTCCACCCATCGGGTGCGGTGACGGCCTTCGGGCCCAGGGACCCGCTCAGCTCCAGTGTTTGTTGGGGGGTTTTGAACGCAGATGTGTGGATATTGGGGTGCCACGCTGCCCCGGCTGGGTGAGGGGGACGGGGACTCACCTCGCTTTGATGCCCTTGGCTTGTCCTGCCGTGAGAGTGAGAGGAGCCACGCGCCCCCACCCTTTTAAAGCCTCCCCTGGCAGGGGGCCACACCGAAAGCCCCGGCTCAGCAGCAGGGAGGGGCTTTTTTTTTTTCTCTCTCTCTCCCCTTTGTCCCCCCCGACAAAAGCATGGCTAATCTGTGGAGGGCAGAAGTGCAGACACCACATTATCGGGCCGAGCGCTGGACGAGGGAAGGCAGGAGTATAAGAGTCACGGCGAGGTCCAAGGATGCAAGGAGGCTCCTCCCATCACTCTATAAGAAAACATACGATCAGTCGACACAAGTTACACCTCTTTGAATTCCAATGAAAACCATCTGATCTTAGCAGGTCTCAGTGTTACACTAATACAACCTAAGAGCGCTTTTACGTTCACAAGTTTTTCAAGTTAGATGCTTCCTTCAGCAACAGGAACCCTCAGTAGATGTTTCTTCAGTGGCAGGAACCCTCAGTAGATGTTTCTTCAGTGGCAGGAACCCTCAGTAGATGTTTCCTTCAGCGGGAGGAACCCTCAGTAGATGTTTCCTTCAGCGGGAGGAACCCTCTGTATATGTCTCCTTCAGCGGCGGGAACCCTCAGTAGATGTTTCCTTCAGCGGCAGAAACCCTCAGTAGATGTTTCCTTCAGTGGCAGGAACCCTCAGTAGATGTTTCCTTCAGCGGGAGGAACCCTCTGTACATGTCTCCTTCAGCGGCAGGAACCCTTAGTAGATGTTTCTTCAGTGGCAGGAACCCTCTGTAGATGTCTCCTTCAGAGGCAGGAACCCTCTGTAGATTTTTCCTTCAGCGGCAGGAACCCTCAGTAGATGTTTCTTCAGCGGCAGGAACCCTCGGTAGATTTTTCCTTTAGCACCAGGAACCCTCAGTAGATGTTTCCTTCAGCGGCAGGAACCCTCAGTAGATGTTTCCTTTAGCGGCAGGAACCCTCAGTAGATGTCTCCTTCAGCGGCAGGAACCCTCAGTAGATGTCTCCTTCAGCGGCAGGAACCCTCAGTAGATGTCTCCTTCAGCGGCAGGAACCCTCAGTAGATGTTTCCTTCAGCGGCAGGAACCCTCAGTAGATGTCTCCTTCAGCGGCAGGAACCCTCAGTAGATGTTTCCTTCAGCGGCAGGAACCCTCAGTAGATGTCTCCTTCAGCGGCAGGAACCCTCAGTAGATGTCTCCTTCAGCAGCAGGAACCCTCAGTAGATGTCTCCTTCAGCGGCAGGAACCCTCAGTAGATGTCTCCTTCAGCGGCAGGAACCCTCAGTAGATGTCTCCTTCAGCGGCAGGAACCCTCAGTAGATGTTTCCTTCAGCGACAGGAACCCTCGGTAGATGTTTCCTGTCTGACTTCATCAGTGTCTCATAGTTCTGTCAACGTTGCTGCAGTTCATGGAGGCTTTTTGACGTTCACTTCTACACAACTCTCAGTTTGTATTTCATCATCTGATGTAGGTTTGAGTTCATCGTCCACTCAGTGACTTCTGTGGCTTCAAAGCGCGCCGCCAATTATGACTCCTCCACCACCGTGCTTGACAGTGGGTCTGAGGTGTTTCTACAAAACTGTTGTTTGGTTCTCTCCAAACATGGTTCTGGACATTAGAGGGAATAAACTCCACTGTGTTCTCATCTGTCCGAGGAAAATTGTTTTAGATGTTTTGTGGTCCAACGTTCATGGTAAATTTTCGGGGACGTCGTCTCCTGGGAAGATTGACAACTGATGTGAATGTTTTCCATGTGTGAATTAGGTTTCTTATTGTGGAATGCTAAATTCCAGATAGTCTGAAAATGGTTTTATAACCTTTATCCAGTTGTCTAAGGTCATTGTTGATGTCATTCCTTCTCGGCATTGTGTTAAATACACCTGAGTGCTCCAACCAGCAAAATACCAAAACATGTGCTTTTCTAGTGGTCTGCAGACCTGCTGATGATCAAAGCTGATGATCATTTCATCAGTAGCTCATGGTCATGGGATGGCCCAGATGATTTTTTTTATTTGGCTTAATTTTTGTTAAATAAATCGTGTCAGGATTAGAAAAAAAACACTAAACTTTGAAGTTTTATTTGTCTCATACTGAGACCCAGAATAGATGATGTGAAGAAGTATACAAAGCATATGAACAATTCCATTTATGAAAACTACCGAGGACGTTATTCTGGTCAGCAGCTCATCTCACCGCAGCCATTATATATATTACAACGCTTCAGTGAGATGAGTGTTTAATACATTAAAATAAATTCCTGAGAGAAGATCTTCTAACAGGAACGTCTGTCTTTTTAGCACCTGAAATATTTTATAATGAAAATGAAGCAGGTCCATGCTCCAAGGTTAAAGTGAAGCACACTTGTTCATATCGTAGATTTAAGCAGGAACAAAGGTCCTGAACCTGTGAACAGGTTCAACCAAGATGCTGAAGTGTAGCTCATGTGTGTGTGTTTATGAGGCTGCTCAAATAATCAAGCACTTGTAAACAGGAGGCACTTTACAGGCAACTCAGATTCCTAAACAACAGCTCTATTTCCTGTGAGCCCAAAGGAATTCCGTCATTATGCCAAGCAATACCAGACAGAGCTGACCTGAATTTAACTCTGAGCGAAAAACAGAACCGCTGCTGTCAACCACAGACACTCCTCATCACAAGGAACGTTCATTACTTTTGACTTGATGTCTGGCGTTATAAAGAAGACAGAAAGTAAACAAGGCACTCAGACGCAACTGCCACACTCCAAATCCAGTTTAGGAACCAGTTTATTGCAAATGCTGGAAAATCCCTGGTCCAGTTACACTGTTTCTTAGCATGTGGCTAACTCAGCTGCGGTTTAAGGCGGTACGGATTATTCTGGGAGATATTTATGGACATGAACTGACTTTTTAAGTGCCCCTTTAAGTTACACAGACTGACATGATCATGAGGCTGCATCCAGCTATCTAGTCTGAATCAAACCCCGAAGGGAAGAAACCTGCAGTTCCTCTACTGACCACTAGGGTCCGGATCCAGACCTGCAGTTCTTCTACTGACCCATAGGGTCCGGATCCAGACCTGCAGTTTATCTACTGACCACTACAGTTCGGATCCAGACCTGCAGTTCCTCTACTGATCACTAGGGTCCAGATCCAGACCTGCAGTTCTTCTACTGACCACTAGGGTCCGGATCCAGACCTGCAGTTCCTCTACTGATCACTAGGGTCCGGATCCAGACCTGCAGTTTATCTACTGACCACTAGGGTTCGGATCCAGACCTGCAGCTCTTCTACTGACCACTAGGGTCCGGATCCAGACCTGCAGTTCCTCTACTGATCACTAGGGTTTGGATCCAGACCTGCAGTTTATCTACTGACCACTAGGGTTCGGATCCAGACCTGCAGTTCTTCTACTAACCACTCTGGTTCGGATCCAGACCTGCAGTTCTTCTACTGCCCACTACGGTTCGGATCCAGACCTGCAGCTCTTCTACTGACCACTAGGGTCCGGATCCAGACCTGCAGTTTATCTACTGACCACTAGGGTTCGGATCCAGACCTGCAGTTCTTCTACTAACCAATACGGTTCGGATCCATACCGCAGTTCCTCTACTGATCACTAGGGTCGGGATCCAGACCTGCAGCTCTTCTACTGACCACTAGGGTCGGGATCCAGACCTGCAGCTCTTCTACTGACCACTAGGGTCCGCTAGTCCTGGTTTCAACTCTGGCAGCAGTTGTTTCAGATGTTCCTGTAGAGACATCTGACATGAGGATGTTTGGACAGAATTAACGTCATGTAACATTAGTTAGCATCACAGATTAGCATAAGCTATGACAGCCAAGCTAAAATAGCTGGTGTGTTCCAGCTGGTTTCCAGGCCTGCTTGGTCCACCCATTAACCCATTTTTGGAATAAGTGGGTGGGGTCAGTTGCTGGCAACATGGCCACATCTTTCTTTTTTATTTCAGACACACGAACCAAAAGAAACACAAACACCTCAAACTGTAGTTTAGTTCATGAACCAGCGTTTTCCTGGCGCTGGCCTCCTGGGATCCACCCTGGGCCCCCTGTCAGTTGGGATGTGGTCCTGGTGGGGGTGATAAATATTGATTAATCTCTTTTCATCAAATGTTCTGGCAGCTAAATGTTTTTGGTCCAAATGAGTTGTGTTCACATGGTTTATGTTCACGTCAGAGAGCTGAACGTCATTTATACGGAGTAAATATGTTTATTTCTACTGTAAAGTTGAACATTTCAAGCATGCATCAGGGACCTGGGGGTGCCGTCGCTGGAGGTTTGTCCAGTTCTTCTTATACAGTCTATGGTCACAACATCACAATTTAGCAATGAGGCCTAGGAGAGGCCCAGTTAGAAGCAGAAACGCTGAAAAAACCGTTATTTGGCTAAAAATGTCACACTCAAAGACACAAAAGGTGAACATGATGCCATAGTCACCCCCATGAAATCCATGTTTAACAACAGGTGCAGCTCAACTGACGTGTTATACATAAGTTATTGTTTGAAATGGCTGAAGCTCAAATCACAGCGATGCCCACTAGTCGAGAGTTTTGCATCGCTGATGTCCTCCAGTTGACGCTACATGAAAAGCCTTCTGACAGACCAGGTGAACGGCAGGTTCCCTCAGTGAGGTGGACCTGGACCTTGTAGACCAGGAAATGTCACTGCTCCTGACGCGTCTTAGACACTTAGGATAATCTTCCCCCTGCAGGACAAATCAGGTACTATCATTAACGTGTTCATTTTTGTGCACTCGGATCATCAGAATCGGTACACGTGTACTGATCCTGATGAATAAATAATGCACTGTAAAGATGTATTTTCCCTCTGGTCTTTAAACCGGATCCTGCATGAGCGTAAATGAACAAAGAGCGTCTGGGGTGAGATACATGTCTGCTTGTGTTACAGAACAGACCAACAGGTTTTACGAGGTCACATGACTTCCTTACATCACTCAGCAGTTTAACACGGCGTGAAACACAAAAATTCAGCTAAGATGGTGAATCTGCAGTTAACCAGTCGTCCTGAATGTGACTCAACTCAGAGCAGATTAAATGAAGCTGTTGGCTCAAAATAGAGAAGAATGTTCATGTCTTGGTAACTTTATTATGGACACCTGCTCAGAAACAGCCATCTGGGGACTCTTCAGAGGATCAGCCGCTGGATCGATACAGAAGGTTCTGGCGGACAAAAGTCAAAAGGGTTCCTGCCTTTGGGAGCTTCGGTGTTGATTCTGTCGCAGTGGAAGAAGGGATGCAAGGGTCAAACGATTTAAAAATCAACTCTGTCTTCCTCCTCAATGAGCACGATGAAGATGTTGGAGCATCCATGAACTGAAACCATTGTTATTTTAATAACATAATTCCTCATTGTGAGAAATAAAGACCTGGTTTAAAGGAAAATCCATCTGACATTACAATCTATTCTTTATTTTCTATTGTAAATCAGACCTGGCGTTGTATAAAACCTTGAAACGTAATAATGATTTAAAATCTGCTAAGTTAAACATTTGTGAAGGCATCAGACATCTTCCAACCCTCTGTGCTGGAACATTTCAGTCCATTCGCCCCCAAAAATGATTCCAATCTTAAACTCCACCTGAGTTATATCACAGGATCTGGTAGTGATTACCCAGCAGGATTAGATCACTCCTAATCCGCACGTATCAAACACGGTTTAATGCTGCTTCATGAGAGGAAATCATCCCAGCAGAGGCGAGGTAATCCAGATGTTATCGGACCTAATCCCACATTTATCACCATCATCAGCAGCAACCTTGACTTCACCTGCACGCGCCGGTGAGTCGGTGTTGTCATCCGGAGCAGCGGCAGCTTCGTTAAAAGAAGATTCCTGGTGATGTTTCTGTGAGGAGCTGCTGTTTGAGACGTTTGTCGACGGCAGGTCAGACAGTCAAACAAGGTCAAATCTGGCTGTCGAGACTAAACTGCTATTTTCAGTGTCTCAAAAGTACATTTATGAGTTGAATAAATGTGCTACTTCATAGTTTAAACCGGAACGCCAACACTTAAGTGTTAAAAAAGGCCACAACGTCACGCAGACGCACTCCGACTAACGTCAACGGCAAGTTTGCTGTAAAAGCTGTAACTCAAAACTGCTTTGACTCACAAACAAACGTTTACACTTTTTACCGTCTAATGACAGCCGAAGGGTTGATTCCAGTCTGGAATATTCCTTTAAAAGGAACAAATCTTGATCCCTGCTGATGTCAGCGAAAGGTGCTAACATCAGCTTTTATTTGTGCTTCATTCCGGTTAAAGAGCAGTTTCACACCCAGAAGCCCTGAATTATACTTTATTATCTCTGCAGATGATGAAGGACCTCACGTCAGCCTCACGTTCCACTACGAAACACATTTTCACAACTTCAGTTACACTACGATTCTGTTTAATCGTGAGTTACCTTCAACTTGTGTCCATTAAATTAAACACTCAAAGAATTAATACAACTAAGTAAAAAAGATAACATGCATTACGTTTTCTTTTACACTCGTAAGCTCTAGTTGAAAGACCCCAACTCTTTATTGACAAATGAAAACCGTATTTTTCAACTAAGATTGTTTGGTGAAGATTAGGAAAATGATTTGTGTCTAATTAAGGCTGTTAATTAAAAGAGAGAGATTGGAGATGTTGATGCATTTTGGAGAACGTTCCAGGTTTATGTTCGGTTGAATTATGCTGCAGGTTGCCATTAGCAACAGTTTGCCTGTCCTGTTTCGTACTAAAAAGTACACAATCTTGATTCAGTGACGCGGCTTTTTACAAAAACTCTCTTAAACCTGCCAACATCCGCTCGTACTGAGTTCATCTCCTCCCAGCTGAGACGCTCTGACCTTTTTCTGACACTAATCTGCTCTATCTGTTGACATTTCTGTAAGAAAATCTCATCTTTTGTACTTGTATCTGTCAAATAAAGATCTAAATAAAACTGAATAAATATACTGGTTTAAACATTTGTTTTATTACATTTCATAAGATCCCCCAACAGAGACCTTTGGGCCTAGTCTGGGCTACTTTTGGCTCAGTTACGGCCCTGGCAGGAGGTTCGTGGGTCACGTGTTCCAGAGTGTATGAGACGGGTCAGACGTGGGTTTTGGTAGTGCTGTGAGCCGGATGTGGCCCAGAGTCCATAAGGCGGTTTTAACGTGGGACACAGCGACTGTTGTGAGGGCCATGCGCGGTCCAAAGTCCCAGAGAAGATGAAGGACTGGGGCAGGTCTGGTGGATCTGACTTCACAACTGCGCTCAGCTTGAGTCAGCGCTGTCAGTCAAAGTCAGTGTGGGCCGAAGAAACGTCAGACATGAACAAAGTTGGAGGAAGCTGTCTGCTATCTGAAGTGCTGGTGGAGATATGATTAGGAGCCAGTGACGCTCCTCATATTGAACCCCGCCATCACGAGCCTCCACTACATGTTAAAGGGCCACTAGATGATCCAGGTTTCATGTACTATTCTTGGAAAGAAAATGTACTACGATGTATTAGATGTGGACGTCCGGATTTGTCATGTCGTATCTTCCATAAAGGTTTCAGGTCCACAGCTGCAGAAAATGCTGCATGTTTGTGCGGTTGTGTAGGTGATGGAGCGGATTAGCTCTTTGTGTCCTCTGGACCTTTGCATTCCTCGTGTCCACATGCAGCTATAGTTTTCAGGTCCCGCAGCCCAACACTCGGGGAAAATGCCTGGCTCAGTGGTTTCCTTTCACACTGAAATGCTTACAGGCAGGCCGGAGGGGCCAGCGGCGTTTCCAGGCTATGCGATGACCCGCTGGCTTTGGCTCGGGCCAACTGTGATGACGACAGGCTTTCTATTGTGCCGTGAGCCTCTACGTTTGGCCTTTGCCAGAGTATAAAATCCCGGCTCGAGCCGTGACGGACCAGCACGAGCCAGCCTCCCTCAAACGGCACAGCCAGCTGTACTAACGCAGGTAAGGACACACCGACTCGGACATGCACACCAGAGCTGCGCATCCGGAGCCCGGCCAAGCCTCCCCACATCGGGAAAGGCCCGAACAGAAGCTCGGGTGCCCAAATAAAACTCCCACACAAACAGCAAACTGTTTTTTCATACAATTCCCCCACATCCCCTCCAAAGACCGCAGATAAAACCCACTCTGATAACATTAACACCTCACCTCGGCCTCCACTTCTTTCACATCAATCCCTGTAATCCTGTCTCCTAAATTTCCACTTCTGCTCCTCTTCACCCCCCTGGTCTTCCTGCATCCAGACTCTCCTGAAGCCCCTCACCATGTCTCAGACTGCCAAGTCCGCCTCCAGCCAGGGCACCGACGCCAAGGACAAGGGCGCCCCAGCTCCAGCTGCCTCCAGCAAGGCCACCAAGACCGGCGAGCCAGGCATGGGATCCTACAGAGTGAGTCACCGCGGCTGCTCCGCACATCGGGAGAGGAGTTCGCTTTGTAGCTCAGAACTTAGGCTTCTTGGTGGATGAAATCTGCTTAAAGCTGCGAAAAACATCCATCAGGAAAACTATCCGAGTTTAAGTTGTGACAGAAAGTTTACAGACACCTTATAAGCCGAGTCCCCTCACCTTAATCAGGGTCTGCAAATGAACTTAAAGTGATTCAAAGTACAAAATTATACCTCTACTGAACAATTACCAATTTGTTAAAGAAACACGCAAAAACTACTTTAAATCTCATGTTTGTCACGCATAATAGTTCTGACAATTTGAACTTAGTTTAGCTGGCTTACTTGCAGAAAAATACACGACTAAATCAGTCATCATGTTGTGTATTTTTAGGATAATACTGTGTTTGCGCTTTAAATGTTAAGTGTGGTCATGTAAAGTTCAGTTTCCTTCTGAATGAGGTGCAGTTAAAGCGTAAATACCATGTAAGGAAATGTGAAAGAAGGATTTGGTTTGAAGTTTCAAAATGCGGTTTAATGAGAAAGACACTTTCACTTACTGAAACTGGACTTTTTAAAAGGTTCAAATGGTCAGAAAACATTGATTTCACCTTTTGATGTTGCAGTGCAGATCTTTTTGGAAAACTAACCTAAAAATAGGAAACATGAAGTTCAGAAGTAAACGGCGGCATCGTGAGCATGACAAGTGGAGGTAAAGGCGGGTATTTGTGGTCCTGGAGTAGCTGAGGTGTTTCTCGTGTGCAGATCATGCTGTTCGACCAGGAGAACTTCCAGGGCAGGATGATCGAGGTCCAGAACGAGTGTATGAACGTGTGTGACCGTGGCATGGACAGAGTGCGTAGTATCATCGTGGAGTGCGGCCCGTAAGTGAATGCATCACACAAACCTCAAACAAACATTCCCAATCCCCCAAAAGATCATTATGATTATGCGGAAAAGTTTTTAAAAAGTGTAGCGGAGAGAGGGGTTTAAAATCTCCAGAAATCTCCATCAATACACTGGGATGTTGTGTGTGTTGCCTGGCGACCACTGATGGGATGCTGGTTGACGAGTGTCCGGGTTGTTTCCGGGCGCTGCAGACGCTCTGACCGTCCTCTGACCGTCCTTCATGTTTGCTGTGAAATCTGTTTGGAGGAGTGTCGGAGGCCAGAACATGCTCCTGCAGCCACGTTCGATGTAGTATTTAACTGCCAACTTTTCCAGTTTGTCCTCTTGAGCGCTCCAAGCTCTTCCGTTTGATTTTCCGCTGACCTCACATTCTCCATGGCAGTTTAGAGAGGAAATGTTAAAAACTGATTTACTGCTGCGCCGCTTCTTCAACCCAGCATCATGTTAGCTCCTCCCACATGTTAAAAACTTTCCAGTTGTCATGGTTACTCATCTTAACAGATGCTGCTTATCATTTTAAGCAGCACAGAGTCCATGAAGCGTAGAAAATGTAGAAACAAATCTCTCGTCACCAGGGGGCGCCGTTCTGGTGTTTACTCCTGGGTGGTCCCCATTACCACGTCGCCCTCACCTGTCCTCTAACTCTCGTTTCATGTGCCCCCCCATCCCCGTGCCTGGTGCTCCCCGCCCCTCCCCCTCTCCAGCTTTGTTGCCTTCGAGCAGACTAACTTCCGTGGGGAGATGTTCATCCTGGAGAAGGGAGAGTATCCTCGCTGGGATACCTGGAGCAACTCCTACCGCAGCGACTGCCTCATGTCTCTCAGGCCCATCCGCATGGTAATCATTTTAGTTTTGATGCAAATTGTTTATGTGTCTAAAAACAGCTAGAATAGTTTTATAAAATGGAAGTCCACTGCCGATCCATGTCTTTGGTGGAAAACCAGAAAAGATGGTTCCTTTTCAACCGTCCAAAGATTCACTTTGTCATCGCAGATAAATAAAAGCAGCACATGATCATATTTTAAAGGAAGAAATCAGAAATAAATGGTGTTGCTGCTTTTAAAAACGGCTTTTTTCATCTCTAAGAGGCGTACATTTGTTGTTTTTACCCTGAACCTCAGGATTTCGCTCTTCAGCGATAGAGCAACACTGCCACCTGTAGACTGGTGTTAAATCTGGTTCATGTCATCTCCACCCACTGCAGGACAGCATGGAGCACAAGATCTGCTTGTACGAGCTCTCCGACTTCAAGGGCAACAAGATGGAGATCCAGGAGGATGACGTGCCCACCCTGTGGGCGCATGGCTTCTGCGACAGAGTGGGCAGCGTGAGGGTGCCAGGAGGAGCGTGAGTGCACGTCTTCGTTTACCTGCAGAAGCTTTAAAATGATCTAATGGCTCAGGAAGGGTTCTCACAGGGGGGCAGAGTTCCCACCAGGCTCTGGAGGGTAAATCCTGTTAGGGCGCCCCAGGCCTCTGGACTGAGGTGTCCAAATGTTAGTTTAAAAGCATCCCATAAGAGGTTCTTGTCTTGGGATGCTTCAGGGCGGCCCGAGGTTGATGAATAATACCTGCATCATCCCAACTTCAGATTTGGGAATGTTCTGGAATAACTGCGTCTAGTACAGTCCTACACAGATGGAAATCCAGGGCCAGAAGGCCATTCTGGGTTTAAGGACTTCTTTAAGAACAGGTCCTGTGGCAGACTAACAGTTACTAATGACCCTCAATGGCCTTGTAATAGCCTAGTTATAAACTTAATTCACCAGAAACTTCCTATTAGGCCTCTGTAACCAACAACAGTCACTGAGATGACCTCTCTGCCTGTGACAGGACCCCTGGACCCTACCCAGTACCTCCAGAGCCATCTTAAAGACCTCTTAAAGCTTTTTATAAAGATCTACTGAACCTCGATTTTATTGATTAATGGAACCCTTTGTGACTACTAAGAACGTCCTAAAGGACACGTAGAACCAACCACCAAGCCTTCTCAGTGATTACAAGACCTCCTACAACAGTCCAGACTCCAGTCCCTACAACACCTAAAAGAACATCAGGATTGTCCCATCCTGTAAACCTCCGGAGAGCCGTTAGTTATCATTTAAACCCCCTAAAACCCTTTAATATTAAGGAAATAGCTCAATGGGGTTAAGGTTCTGAGGGAGATCAGCACCAGCGGAACACTAGGAGCACATTTGTGGCACCCAGCTTTGTCTGTCCTGACCCTGTCCCTGTGTCCCTCAGGTGGGTGGGTTACCAGTACCCTGGGTACAGAGGCTACCAGTACCTGTTCGAGTGTGGTGACTACAGACACTACAACGACTTCTGCGCCTTCCAGCCCCAGATCCAGTCCATGCGCCGCATCAGGGACATGCAGTTCCACCAGAGAGGCTGCTTCACCTTCACCTCTGCCAGCAAGTGAGCCACACCGGCTGGCCGCCTGGTGCTGCTGTGGCCATGCAGCTCTCTCAGCTTTTTATCTCTCCAGAGACCCCCTTCTCCGACTCTCCGGTCCTTTTCTTGTTCCCCCACCATCATCGCTCCATCCCAAAGGAAAGACAAAATGAGAGTTCAGACACTGGACGACCTTAAGTGACTTTTTATGGTGCTAAAAATAAACATGTTGTGAAAAACCTCAACGCTGCCCTGCCTGGATTATCTTCATTTATTCTGCAGGAAAAGTCGACTTTTATGACTTTGGCTGCTTTATTTGTTTGCATCCTTGGTTTTCTCGCTCCAGGTAGACCTGCTATGCCTTTATTCAATTCTTATATTTTTATTGGCATCCCAAAACTCTTTGGGGCCTTTCTTAAAGCATTTTTTAAAATTGTTTAAAGTTGTATAACAAATGGCTTTTCAGTGCTGCAAATGAAGGCAGGTCATTCATCTCTTATACAGATTGTTGGGGCTGAGCTGTGGCGCGGGGTCCCCCAGCGGCTGCAGGGGCTCCGGGCCTCAACACGGGACTCTGGAACCATCCGGAGCCTCGATTAGTCCCTTTTATTACGTCAAGGAGAAAAGCAACAACCACCTCATGAAACATGGCTTTCATTATTTTTTCCTGATAAATAAAAAAAAAAAAAAGTCAATATTTCTGACACAAATTCAATTAAGAAACTAAGAACAGTTCATTTATTTTTTATATAACAGACACATATTTGAATTATAACATTTATGCCTCTAAATATAACATTTATAATATTCTATATTGTTAAGTATTTACGCATTTAAGGAATTGCTCTGATTATATTTTAGTATTAATGAAATAAGTTCCTTGTGCAAAATAGACATTAAAGCCACCCTATGTAGTAACAGCACTTCTGACCACATGAAGGCAGCAGATCAAAGAAAGCTCAGCTCCTGTACGACAATGACGCGCACCTGAACAGTGCAGTGTTATAAGATAAGCTGGATCGAGTGCTGCCAAATGTGAAACAGGGACCAGCAGAACCGAAACCAGGACCAGCAGAGCTCTGCTAGGAGCCACGGTACCTCGCCTGGGTTAGACTCGGCTGCTCTGCAGACCGATTAACTGGACTTCAGCTCCTCCTTGATGTTGCATGACGGATGAACATCTGCCTGTTTTAAGGAAACCATGAATCCCACCGAATCATCCAGTGCCATTTGCAGAACTGCAGCCCCGAACCGGCAGGAGCCTCCACCACGCCGCGCTGTCGCCTGCAGACACTCAGTACTGCCCTGCTGTCCAACGGTGCATCTTCACATCTCCATGTACGTTCTGCTGGTGTAGACCCTCAGTCATCCGGGTCCTGGAAACTGGAATCTGGACCTTTTCTCAGCTCTTGAAGATGTTTCACCTTCCACTTGAGGGTCTCTGTCTTTGTTTTATTTTCTATTTTTATTTTCACTTTAATGCATTTTTTTATTTTAGTTACTTATTTATCTGGTCGTTAAGAATATGTCTGATCATCTTTCTCTGAGAAAAAAATGTTTATAGGTTCTAGCACACTAATTTCCGAGGTAAGGGAATGCAACATTGTATCACGTGGTACATCTACTACTTCCTGCTGTTACTTCAAAACCGTAATTTATTGTACGGAATTTGTGGCATCGATTCGAGCAGCGTTTACAAAGTCTGACTGAGGACCCACGGAATATTATTTAACAAGATAATCAAAGCTGTGGACGACGTCTGATTACAAAGTTCTTATGTGGATTCGGTCTTTGCTAAATCCGACTTCAACCTCAATGGTACCACTGCATTAAAGGGAAAGGTCCTACAGGACCTGAACGCAGCAGTAGGTTTTATAAACTTCAGGACTGCAGCGTGAAGATGTCTGCACTCTTTAAAGCAAGAAAAGGTGGGTCGGTTTGAGATTAAAGACAGCACATGTAGAAACCCCGACGGGAGACGCAGAGACCCAGACGTCGTTAGCCGCACATGTCAGCCTGGAAGCATCAGCAGAACCAGATCCCAGCATAGTCGTCCAAACACCTGGAGCCTCCGGTTGGACTTAAACAGGGTTCCGGTCGTGACCTTAAGTCCTGCAACTGCAGCTGCTTTTCACAGTTTCTCGACTGCGGTCCAGTGAGACGCAGCGGTTAGTTTCAAACCGATTTACGGGTCTCTTGGCGGCTGATTGATGGTTAAAGTTGATCGGAGGTGATCGATAACTGTATCAGAAGCAGACATGGTCACGCAGGCGGATGGAGACAGGTGAGTGAGGCATTTCTGACGGTTTCAGTCGTAAACGCGGAGGTGACGGACGGCGAGGTGACCTTTCACCCACATAACGTAACGCCGGCTGCTGCTGCGTTCAGGGCCTCCCGGGACAGAAACGCTCTGACGTACCTCACTTATAGATCAGTTAGTCCTGGAAGAAGAACCAGACCAGACCGTTTCCACTGATCCACAGGTCGTTGAAGCCCTTTTTTATTAAAATAAATATCCTCAATGATAAGTGTGCTCTGAAAATGCTCTTCGCACAATCTGGCTCAACTAGTTCAAATTACATTAACCATGTCACTTTAACTTATCTAGCTTCGCCATGTTTTCTGCTAGCCAGTTAGCAGAATTTAACAACTTCAGCATGACTTTGACCTTCAGGTTCATAAATCAGCCTCTTTTCTTCTTAAAGTCTAGCTGATTAATGCATCGTTGATCATCTTAAAGGGTTTAAACTCCTGCATCACACTTAAGGTTCATAAAGTCGGGGGGCCCAGACAGAATATTGACCTGGGCCCCCGAAAAACTGGAAGTGGCCCTGGAATAAAGACAAGAGCAGCCATCAGGGCTCATCCTCAGCTGTGGACCCAGGACTGAATGCTGAATAATGGACCCACATTTATTCTTGTCTCCGCCAGCTCTGGACTGGTGTCTGCATGGCCATCGAAGTTTGTCTCAGCTGGCAGAATTACCGGAGACTCACCAGCTTCTGAGGCAGACCTGCAGAGACTTCGCCGACAGAGAACTGACCCCCATTGCCGCCAAACTCGACAGAGAGCATGCTTACCCCACCAAACAGGTGCTAAATGGTCCCACTGTCCCGTAATTTCTGAAAGAGTCTAATAAAAATGTATTTTTGTACCATAAGTCTTGTGGTTCTATTTGCCTCATAACAAGAGCAACTGCAATTAAATGGAGAAAATTCAGGTGACGTGTTTTGGTCTCTCCAGATTCAGGACTTGGGGGCGATGGGGGTGATGGCCATGGAGGTTCCTGAGGAGCTGGGCGGAGCCGGGATGGACTACCTGGCCTACAGCGTGGCTGTGGAGGAGATCAGCCGAGGCTGTGCCAGCACTGGAGTGGTGGTCTCGGTTAACAACGTGGGTGCATTCATCTGCACAGTGGAGGGAGTTTGGTCGCAGGCGTCCAGAGTTCGTGTTTGTAAAGACGGCCTGTTCTGTCTCTGGTTCTCAGTCTCTCTACATTGGACCTGTACTGAAGTTTGGCACAGAAGAGCAGAAGAAGAGGTGGATTCCTCCATTCACCAGCGGGGAGAAGGTGGGCTGCTTCGCTCTCAGTGAGCCAGGTAACAAAGTCATCTCATTTCTTTATATCTGTTTAGTTTTAGGTGAAAATAAAAATGAATATAATTCCAAGCAGGTGATTGTATTGATGATTTGGTACAGACGTAGTGTCCATGGAGAACCTTTATGGAGCAAAGATTGTTGACAAAGTGCCCGTACGACATTTATCTGAGTTTGGGTCGTTGGCGCAGGAGTCAAAGAAATGACACTCAGCGCTCCGTGTTCTGCCCATCTTCTCCAGCTCTTCCAAGGCATTCCCAAGATCCTCCCTGAATTGCCAAATTATCATGGTGAAGGAATTTTGCATGCTTGAAGGAGCTGTGTTGTCAGGGCTTAGCCAGACCAGCCTCCTATCAGTAAGCCCCGCCCCGATACACAGACGAGCCAATGGCTGTTGAGTATCCTAGGGGATACTCAGGGACCAGAACTCGGACATCTGTAGATGGGTAAACTAATGAACAGTAAATGAATTTAATGGCTTCTGTGTCAAAATTAGTCTCAAACATCTTAGAAGAAGATTTTCTCACACAGTTGCCATTTTAAAACTCTAAACAATGCTGATTATCTCAGTTAGGGGCTCGAGACTCACTTATAGATCAGTTAGTCCTGGAAGAAGAACCAGACCAGAATGGTTTTGTTAGACCTTTTGGTTTTCACACAAAGAAACCACGTTGTCCAGAGATGGCATCTGTGGAATGAACCATCACCATGGAAACATGGATTGTACTAACTGAGTAGTACCACAAGGCTCTGTATGAGGACTTCTGCTTTAATGCTACATCCCAGCACTCAGCATCCTGTTCTTAATACAAATGTCAGTTTATATGCAGATGACACACAGATTTATGTTCCCAGTCGGCATTTCAGCTCTTCTCTGGAAAAAATAAATCATGTTCTGGACCAAAGACCATAAGTGCTGACACTGATTTGCAAGATTTATTTGAACACTTGTTTTTCTGGCTCTTTTTTTTTTTTTTTTTTTTTTTTTTTTTAAACTGCAGGTAATGGCAGTGACGCTGGTGCCGCCTCCACCATGGCTCATCAAGAGGGGCAGGAGTGGGTCCTGAATGGAACCAAAGCCTGGATCACCAACAGCTGGGATGCCTCTGCCACCGTTGTCTTTGCCACCACGGACAAGAAGCTCAAGCACAAGGTACAGCACAGATGTGCAGTGAGAGCATTGATTTATTTGGTGATGAAACTATCAGTAAGTGTTCTCGTTTCTGTCTGCAGGGAATTAGTGCTTTCCTGATTCCAATGCCTCATACAGGACTCTCTCTGGGGAAAAAGGAGGACAAACTGGGCATCAGAGCATCGTCCACCGCTAACATCATCCTGGAGGACTGCAGGATCCCGCTCGACAACATGCTGGGTCCGCGAGGAGCAGGATTCAAGATCGCAATGGTATTTTACAGCCAAAGATTTCTACCGATGCCCTTTCTGACCCTTATTCTAACGACAGTTTAGGATAAGAGTTGTCTCATGAAGAGAGAAGATCTACAGAATATCACAATATCAATATCACTGGTCCTCAGTAACCACTGTCCTGCATGTCTTAGATGTTGCTCTACTCCAACACACCTGGCTCATATTAGTGAGTCACTGACGGACATGAGTAGACCTTGATGACGAGCTGGAGGTGGCTCTGAGGACCAGAGTTGAAGAACACTGGTCTAAGCAGAGAGGACCAGACCTCCCTTTCTCCATCTACCTCCCCCAGATCTTCCAGGAGGACACTGAGGTCTTTCCAGACCAGCTGAAAGATATAATCTCTCCAGTGTCCTGGGTCTGCCTCGGGGACTCCTCCTGGGTGCTGGGTCTGCCTCGGGGACTCCTCCTGGGTGCTGGGTCTGCCTCGGGGACTCGGCCTGGGTGCTGGGTCTGCCTCGGGGACTCCTCCTGGGTGCTGGGTCTGCCTCGGGGACTCGGCCTGGGTGCTGGGTCTGCCTCGGGGACTCCTCCTGGTTGGACACCCTAACCAGATGAACCACCTCAGCTGGATGAGGAGGAGCAGCGACTCTACTCCGAGTCTCTTCTGATGACTGAACTTCTCCCGTCTCCGAGGGACAGTCCAAACATCCTGCAGAGGAAACTCATTTCAGCTGCTTGTATCCTCCATCTGGCTCTTTCAGTCTCTAGCCACAGTTCCACAGGTGAGGGTAGGAACGTAGATACACCTGTAGATCTCCTGCTCCGTTCTTCCCTCACTCATCAACAAGTCCTGGACATACTTGACCTCCTCCACCTTACTCCTGATCAGTAGAGGACATGACTGAGAACCGAACATCCTGTAGTAACAGACCCAGTACCCCAGACTCTCCCCTAGCGGATACCCTGAAGGACACGTTCTAATTTCTTCTCCAACTCCACAAAACGCATGTGGACTGGTTGGGTAACTTTTACGTTCCCTCCAGGACCCTGGCGAGGGCATCGAGGTGGTCCAGTGTTCCAGGATCAGGACTGAACCCGCATTGTTCCTCCTGGATCTGAGGTCTAGCCGTCAACCAGACTGTCTTCGGCAGCGGCCCTGCATGGACTTGACCGGGGAGGCTGAGAGGATTCTCCACGGTTGCCACACACTCACCCGCTCACAGATGGAGTCACACAGCGGTTTTAGAGATTGTTCTCTGGTTAAGGTCTCGTGACTGCAGCTGGCTTTTCCTCCACTCAGACGGGTAAACTGTCCCTCCATCTGTGTCCTGCAGCAAACCCTCGACAGCGGGCGGATCGGTATAGCGGCTCAGGCTCTCGGCATCGCTCAGGCCTCTCTGGACTGCGCTGCCGACTACGCACACAAACGCACGGCGTTTGGAGCGCCCATCGGCAAACTGCAGGCCATCCAGGTACGACCGGTCTGAGCCGGCTCCACACAGGTTCACACATAAACACAGAAAATGACAAAGTGCAAAGTAGACGTTTCAGAGGAAGTGCGGGTCCATGAGGTAGGTTGTTGGAGGGGTTTGAGAGGAGATGCGTCTTCGCAGTTTCCTTGAAGTTTAGATCAGCTGACTTTTAAGCTCGTTCCTCGAGGTCCGCTGTCCTGGCTGGATAGAAGCTGGAAAACCAGGATTCTGCTTTTATAAGATTTAGTGATGTCGGACGGTGCGGAGACGTAAATACTCCCAGAGCAGCATCTCTGCGTATTTCTGATTCTGGTATCAAAAACAAATCAGATCGGTTCCAATTGAATGTTTCTAAGTTGGGATATTTCCCAGAAGTCCCCAGTGGAAGGTTCCTGGAGTTTGGCTGGAATTCTTTTCCGCACTAACTCCACTGTTCTTTTGGTTTTTATCTCCTCATGTTCCAGTTCAAACTGGCCGACATGGCGGTGGCGATCGAGAGCGCTCGCCTGCTCACCTGGAGGGCCGCCATTCTCCGAGATTCCAACAAACCCTTCACGAAGGTACGCCGCCGCCTCTCATTCAGGGTTCACACTTCCGGCGGGGTGACGGATGTCACACTCTCGTTTCCCCGCAGGAAGCAGCCATGGCCAAGCTGGCAGCGTCCGAGGCCGCCACTTTCTGCTCGCACCAGGTAAGACGCCAGAGGAGCCGAGCAAGAACAAACCATCCAAACAGCCGCTGCAACTAATCATTTTACACTTTTTTTTTTTTTTTTTTTTTTTTTTTTTTTTTGGTTCTCTCTCTTGAAATCAGGCCATTCAGATTCTGGGCGGGATGGGTTACGTGACGGACATGCCCGCCGAGCGGCACTACCGTGACGCTCGCATCACAGAGATCTATGAGGGCACCAGTGAGATCCAGCGACTGGTGGTAGCGGGACAGGTCCTGAAGGAGTACCAGTCATAGAGCCGTGATTCTCTGCCTCTGACCTGACGTGGATTGTTTTAATCCAGATCCGACATCACACACGCCAACGCTGACGCTTCAACCCACCCACAGATGTTGGGTCTGATGCTTGAAATCCAAACGCAGAGCTCGGAGGAGTTTCATGTGATTTCACGTCGTCATCAGCCTTATTTCTCTGATCTAAACACCGTAGGCTTCATACTTGAATAATTTGCGTTCACGTGTTCTCAGAGCTGCTTTAGATCAAAGGCCAGTTCACCTCAAGTCAAAACAGGCATCTTTCCTTCAAATCCTGCAGGTAAATGATCAATTATATATAAAGCTATGAATAAGCCTGTTCAGATTTTATCCCAATATGTTGTACATGAATCTAAAGCTGCATTAACATCCATAGAACCATCTATTCAGACATATTTAGAATTTAACTTTCATGCCCTCTGCTGGCCAAAGTTCATCCTGCACTTGAATGAACTCTTGTTTAACGTTGTATAAATGTCTAACTGTACCTAATGTAATTTATCAGTCAGTCCAACACGGCTGGATAAAAAAAAGTTTGTCTCTGGATCCCGTTCACGATCTACGGTTCCACGACTGGGCTTAGACCCAGAAGAACGAGAATAAGTTGGTAACAACGGAGAATAACCTCACCGGATAATCTGCACTTCATGTGTAAACTTCCAAAGATGTGTCGCCGCCAGGCTGCTCGACGTGGTGCCGGTGATCTTCGTTGTCGTGGTCTTTGATGTAAAACGGAGGAACCCCAGTTCTAACATGCTGAGAGGGAGCAGAGACGTTTGTAGCTGCATCAAGACGACACAGGTGCAGTTCGTCCTGCAGCCACCAGGGGACTCCAAGCGGCATCGACCTCAGCATCCAGAAGAAAGAGGTGAAGGATCTGTCTTCTTCTGTAAACGCATGAAAAGGAACATTTAAGTTCCTCAAGAAGATCTGAAATTATGGCTAAAATTATAATTCTGTTCAATTAAATGAGGAATATCTTATTTATCACCCAATGGAAATTCATTGTTTTGAGAAGGGTTTTTTGTCAAGTGTGACTTAATAAAATTAAAATTAGTTTGTTTTGTTTCAAAATGTGCATTTTTTTCAAATCTTTTTTTTTTTTTTTTTTTTCGTTTTTGAAAGTTTGTTAGTTTAAGTAATGTTTTAATCTTTTGGGTCTATCAGAATTTCTTGAGGTATTTTTTTTTTCCCTAAATTTGCAGTTTTATAAAGTCAGACTTTTTGTTGACTTTTGTCTTGAAAGTGTCTGAATTAACAAAACCAGAGATCCAAATGTTTTTCGGTTTTATTTCCTAAATGTGTGAGTTTACGGAGTCCCACATCCCCTTTTTGTTTTTTAACACCTCACCACTCTGGAGTACTACAGCTGGTGATGCAGGGATCCCTGGTGGCCACTAGGGGGCTCTAAAACTTCAAAATGTCCCTCCTCTGCCTCATGTACCGTTTGTATATCCAGCCACCAGAGGGCGGCAGTGTTCATGTATGTTGCCCAGTTCTGAAATCCATTCTAGTGCTTTTATCACTGCTGTGTGTGTGTGTGCGCGCGCGCGTGCGCGTGCGCGCGCCTGATCGGCGGTGTTGAATATTTGAATGTAATTTACTGTTTGCTGCTGATAATAAAATGCACCTGCCTCTGCAGTCACTGCAGAACTCTGGAGACGCAGGAATGTTCTGGATTTGATTACATCTTCAATTAATGTTTCAGGAGACTCTGAGTTTATCATGTGATCCACTTATCTTCTGAAAATGACCCTGTTGAGGCTGCTTTAGGTCTGGGAAGGTTCCACTCAGTCCATGTGGACCAACACGGGTAGAACCACCATGGAACCTATTTTCTGGCCCACCTTTAGCTCATATGGACTTTCCCAGCTGGGGTGGGAAGCGTCTGGCTCGTTTAATATTCCCAGCACCGTTACTGGGCCCATGGGTCTGCTGGGTGACGGTCTGGGGTGCTTCTGCAGCTACCTGGACCTCTGCACTTGGTGGACCATGAACTGCTCTGAGTGCCGGAGTGTTCTAGAGACAGATGTGCACGTGAGGCTGTTCATCTAACACTGAGACGCTCTGCCATGAGGAAGACGGGCCGCTGCGTTTCTTAAATGATTACAAGTTTCCTGGACTTGACTGTTTGTAAACTCCACAAACATGCCAGCAGTGTACTTTTCGTCCTCGCTCTGTACGTGCACGTTGGTGCACGTTGGTGCACGTTCGTGCGTGTCAGTGCGCGCTGTGATTGCTCGGCCGGCCCTGATCCGGGCCGAGCTTCCTGACGCTGGACCTGCTGATTGTGCTGATCTGCGTGGACGATAATCTTCCCGGGTACATTGTTCGACGCCGCCAGCGTTGTTGACGTTTATGGACGGTATTTGTTTCCTTCGTTTCACAGACAAACACGGTTCTTGTATGAGTCTTGGACTCTGCTACCCACTTCCTGAAACTGACCACTGGGGAACTTGTTCTCTTTATGGAGATGAAGCTTAATCCTCCTCCTCGTTACTAACTTTTTAAAGGAAACCACTTTTTTTACTTTTTTTTTTTTTTTTTCTTTAGAACATTTGAGACCTATTTATTCCCAAAACAGCAGTTCTGCTTCTCTAAACGGGGGTAAATCTGCTGGGTCGTCCCCTTCTGAGAGGATTGACAACTGTCTTGAATGTTTTCTACATGGGAATAATCTTTCTCAGTAGGAGGATGACCTCCGCTGCTGATCGCTGCTGGAAACGGTTTTAGAAACCTTTCCAGATTGATGCGCAGCAACAACTGCTTCTTTGAGAAGATTGCTGATGTCTTAGCCTCACACCTGATGTTCCAGAACAGCAAACGACCAAAACATCTGCTTTTCTAGAGCTCTGCACACCTGTCAATGATCAGTTCATCAATGCTGATGATCAGCAGCTCCTGGTTGGAACTCTTGAATCCTACAGAGGCAGTCAGGGGGTACTTAGGGTTGCCCACACCCTGATTCTGCATGATGTTTTTTATTCACCTCAGCTGTTGATTTGTGGGTGTATTAATATGAATAAAATGTGTTTATTCTGAAGTGACTTTATGTAAAATGCTGTTTTGTGCTCAGTGTTGTGGATGCAGATCCACTATGAGTCATGAGCTCATGTTCAGGTTGGAGACGTTCCTGACTCAAAGGTGGACTAGATGAGGATTCAACCTCCGTGAAGATGAAGGAGGTTCTGACTGATTGAATAATTTTTTTAAGCACCTGGGATTGAAGTATTGAGACAGACAGACAGTAAAACTTGTTTTTTTTTTGTTTTGTTTATTAGAAAATGAGCGAGTAGAAATCTGTACAGTCTTCGATCATGAGTTCACATGGGTCTGGAAAGACCTCAGCATGGGAACCGAAGCTCCACAAATCTCACTACCAGTCCAGAAACTATTTACAGGAAACTTGGAAAACAACAACAATGTGGTCACTAAAGGTGGAGATCAGGAAACCTTTTCTGAGATGCTTCAAACCGGATGAAACCGCGCAGAAGCAGAGCCATGACGGTGCAGAAGACCTCTGAACTACCAGGAGCTCCAGGCTACCGGGTCAACCTGGACTTCCACTGGAGGACAAATAACATGCAGTTTGTAAACTCACCAAATCTGTGTTTTTTTTTTTTTGTTTTTTTTTTTTTTAATTGAGCGTTTAAGGTCACAATTTGATATTTTCCTTCTTCTAAATTTGCAACTTTTTATTTATTTATTTCATTTGTGAGTTTTCAGTCAGAATTTGAGGGTTTTTCAAGTTCATGAAGTTTATTTTACACTTCGTGGAAGACGCAGCTCCCAGTCTTCTTGCTTCCCTGAATCCATGTTCGCTCAGTGAATCTGCGCTCCAACTGATCCAAAGTTCCACCTGAATTTTAACTTTAGATCCACAAAGCGGAACCGTTTTCTTCTACAAGTGTAACCGAGGATCATCTAAAACTTCTCCACCAGGTTCCTGGAACAGGATTAAAGACGGCTGAGGAGCGGAACCTCAGCTGACGGTTATTTTACATTTACGTTCAAGTCTGTGGTGTGAGCCGTGCTGCGCAGGCGCACACGCGTGTCGCTCCTTCACACGTACAACTTCTTGTCGAAGTCCACGGGGGTCGCGATTGTCTTGGTGTGCGCGTACTTGATGGTGTAGCCCCCCCGGAGCAACTGGGTGAAGGAGCAGCAGAGCAGCGCGCCCCCGAACAGCAGCAGCACCGCGGCCGTCCACCCCACGTAGATGGCCGCGCCGATCTCGCGCTTCTTGGCGGCGGGAACCTGCGGGTCGTAGAAGTCCACGATGATGTTGTTGGCCATCCAGCACAGCGGCACGAGCACGAAAAACGCGCTCAGGAGGTAGAGCACTCCACCGGCGCGCACCACGCGCGCCTTCACCATCTCGTCCTTGATGCAGTTGGTGCACTGCGCCCCCGCCACGGTCACGGCCATCGCCACGATCCCGAGCACGGCCGACACCACCGTGAGCGCGCGCGCGATCTGCTGGTCTTTAGAGAGCGCGAGCATCGAGTCGTGCACCTTGCACTGCATCTGTCCCGTGCTTTGCACCACGCACGACATCCACAGGCCGTCCCACATGGTCTGCGCGACCACGATGTTGGAGTCGATGAACGCGGTCACTTTCCACATTGGGAGCCCGCACGCGACCATCACAAGCAGAGAACCCGCAACGCTCAGCGCCAGGCCGAGGGACTCGAGACACGCGCTCAGCATGGCTGCGAGGTGTCCTGGGTCGGTCTGATGGGGTCTCTGTGGTCCTGGGTGGATCTGATGGGGTCTCTGTGGTCCTGGGCGGGTCTGATGGGGTCTCTGTGGTCCTGGGTGGGTCTGATGGGGTCTCTGTGGTCCTGGTCTGACAGGTGATGGTTTCTGGTCTGATCCTTGAATGCTGTGCCCTGACTGAGAGTTGACGTTTATCCCAAACTTTGGACCAATCAGCTGTGAGCGCATCTTTTCTCAGCCCACGCGGGTGGGCGGAGCATGAGGTGTGTGTGTGTGTGTGTGTGTGTGTGTGTGTGTGTGTGTGTGTGTGTGTGTGTGTGTGTGTGTGTGTGTGTGTGTGTAAAATTCAGAGAAAACGAACTTCAGGATACAGGAACGTGTCCTGGAATGATGTTTTGCCGTCTTACCTGGCATTTCCGGGGGTTCCAGGTGTTTGGTTCCTCAGTCTGTCTGCGGTCCAGCAGGTGCATGCGCAGAAGCCCGCTGACGCTTACTGAGGTGACGTTTTACAGACGTCCGAAGAAAAGAAACGCTGTGCTGCACAAAGGGAGGGGACGGTCCATAAAAGTTTTAATTTTAATTTTTATAAGTTTGCAGAATTGAGAAGAAAAAAAAAGTGAAATTTTAGAGTTCACCTGAGGTGACCCGCAGCAGCGTGTTTATGAACATCTGGACTACGTCTACATCCACGCGCATCATTCAGTGTGTCTGGTTACTAAGCAACACCTCCGGAAACGATGCAGCGCAGCAGACCAATCACAGCCTTCGGTCTGCGTCGCACAGACGTGTAGTCTGAAGACGTTGGAGGTGCGCGTCGGTGACGTCGTCAGTCAGACGGAGAAGCGTGAATCCGACGTTGAACCGCTAACAGGCGCGTGTTCGTGGCGCGTCGCTGCCTCGTGACACCACGGTACCAAGGACGGGCTCAAAGGTCAGACTGGAGCTCAGCTGGTCTAAACGCTCCTGACCCGAGCTGAGACGTTCACGCCAGATCTGACCGGTTCTGGTCTCGCCGAGCCGCCAAGCTCAGTCCAGTTTTAGCAAATTAATTTTTGGGATAATAAACAGGTCCAGATATCGACGTCACGTGCTTATAGATCTCATCTTTCAGCTTTACAAAATGTCATTTTTGTTTTTGTGTAGTTAAACTTGTGATACGTTTAATACGACACGTCCGTACAGCCAATGAAAAATAAGTTCTCAGGGGCGACTCGTATTATCAACAAAAACAGAAAACGTCTTGTGATTAAAGCTTATCTGGCGGGTGGATATCAGATGGAGAGGGAAGTCTGGGAAGGGACGGATATGTTATCACCTTCAGCTGATGGACTGAGTTGTGTTGGATTTTACTCCAGAAAAGCAGCTTCCTGGAGGTGGAAGTGGGTGTATGTGGGAGCCGGCTTTAATGTTGACTCTGGAGATGATAACGCTGCACCACACCCACTGCAATTATCTACCGTAACCACCCGGTCGGCTCTGCTCTTCCTTGAATCATAACGGCAGCGTTGGAGGTGGGGACGGGCTTTCAAACATCTGGATTCTCTGGTGGATAAACACAAACGGGGCGGAGGAAGAGACGTAGTGCCAGGAAACCGTCTCCAACGCTGTGTTTGTGGAGCTGGGAACGACGTCCCAGCGAGGCGACCACCTTCAGTCGATGGGTTGGAAAAAGGGTGGAATCTGCCAACAATCAAATCCAGTCCTACAGGTCCCTTACTGACCGCCAGGGTCTGGATCTGGATCTGTGTCTGGATCTGGATCTGATCGACATTTACAACAAGAGGTTCTTTTGTAAATGTTCTGCTGGAACCTCAAGTCAGTGACGGGAGTCTTAGGTGTCCAACCACCACTAGCAGCAGGACAAGTGACCGCAGGTCCCGGTGGACCGCTGTTAGTCCTGGTTTCAGCTCTGGCAGCACTCGTTCAGGATGTCGTTTATTAGCAGCACAGATATGCGCCCGCCACCAGGGGACAGATACGCGTCCGCCACCGGGGGACAGATACGCGTCCGCCACCGGGGGACAGAAACGCGCCCGCCATCGGGGGACAGAAACGCGCCCACCACCAGGGGACAGATACGCGTCCGCCACCAGGGGACAGATACGCACCCGCCATCGGGGGACAGATACGCGTCCGCCACCGGGGGACAGATACGCGTCCGCCACCGGGGGACAGATACGCGCTCGCCACCGGGGGACAGATACGAGCTCGCCACCGGGGGACAGAAACGCACCCGCCATCGGGGGACAGAAACGCGCCCGCCATCAGGGGACAGATACGCGCTCGCCACCAGGGGACAGATACGCGTCCGCCACCAGGGGACAGATACGCACCCGCCATCAGGGGACAGATACGCGTCCGCCACCGGGGGACAGATACGCGCCCGCCACCGGGGGACAGATACGCGTCCGCCACCGGGGGACAGATACGCGCTCGCCACCGGGGGACAGATACGCGCTCGCCACCAGGGGACAGATACGCGCTCGCCACCAGGGGACAGATACGCGCTCGCCACCAGGGGACAGATACGCGCTCGCCACCAGGGGACAGATACGCGCTCGCCACCAGGGGACAGATACGCGCTCGCCACCAGGGGACAGATACGCGCTCGCCATCAGGGGACAGATACGCGTCCAGTGTCTTCAAGCAGATATTTCTGTGTTAATAATCACAGGGTTGATCTGCAACGAGTTGTTCAAGAAGTGTGGACATGAAGGGGAAACTTGTTAAAAGTCTAAAATAAGGAACGGACCTGGATGAACTGAAGGTTTCTTAAGAAAAGATTTAATTACAGCTGTAAAACTCTTGATTTTTGAATGATTGATTGATCAAATCCAATATGAGGGTGTTAAAAGAAAAAACCCTTCACCCGTCTGGTTACAATAGAGTCTAAAACACAAGTTGACGATTTAGATGAAGCTATGGTTCTTGTTAGCTCAGACCAAGAACCAGACCATGGTTCCTCATACCCCACAACAAAGCAGTTTCTCCCATGTCAAGGTCTCGCACCGCTGTGTGATCCAGACCATCTCAGCAGGTGACATTTCAATGTCATAATTAAAAGAGTTGATGTGGAACAGAAGCAGGAAAACATCCCGGTTGGTTTGGAGAACAATGGAGTGGAAGGGAAGTGAAAAGAGACAGGACATCCTAACACCGCTGCATCTCGGCCTCCAACTCGCTGCTACGTCAGCAGGCAGCTGTCAGTCGGACTCAAACAAACCCGAGGCAGCGCTGCACAACTGAAAACAAGCTGAGACACAACAGGAGGAAATGAGGCAAACATGTAGGAGAACCGACAAAAGCCTGACAAGAGCCACCGTGAAAGAAAAGAAATGTAGCGCCTGAAATCAGAGGTATCACATCAACACAGATCCCACAACCATGAAATAACTGAAAACAACTGAAATAAAGACGGATTCAGCCTGATCTCAGTCCTTCCAAGACAGGGTGGGGGTCTGGATTAGTCCATCAGACTAACCCAGAACCCAGAGGATCTAAGAACCGAAGCCAGGAGCTGCTGATCATCATCACTGATGGACCGACCGTCATCATGAACCGACCGTCATCACCGATGGACCGACCGTCATCACCGATGGACCGACCGTCATCATGAACCGACCGTCATCATGAACCGACCGTCATCATGAACCGACCGTCATCATGGACCGACCGTCATCACCGATGGACCGACCGTCATCATGAACCGACCGTCATCATGAACCGACCGTCATCACCGATGGACCGACCGTCATCATGAACCGACCGTCATCATGAACCGACCGTCATCATGAACCGACCGTCATCACCGATGGACCGACCGTCATCGCCGATGGACCGACCGTCATCATGGACCGACCGTCATCATGAACCGACCGTCATCACCGATGGACCGACCGTCATCATGAACCAACCGTCATCACCGATGGACCGACCGTCATCATGAACCGACCGTCATCACCGATGAACCGACCGTCATCATGAACCGACCGTCATCACCGATGAACCGACCGTCATCACTGATGGACCGACCGTCATCATGAACCGACCGTCATCACCGATGAACCGACCGTCATCACTGATGGACCGACCGTCATCACCGATGAACCGACCGTCATCATGAACCGACCGTCATCATGAACCGACCGTCATCACCGATGGACCCACCGTCATCAGTGATGAACTGATCTTCAGCATCAGCAGGTGGGTGTTTTGTCAGTTTGCTGGTCTGGAGCATTCAGATTTTATGTTATGCCAAGAGAGAAAGACATCAGCGATGGTCTTAGCGCAGAAGCTGTTGCTGCACATCAATCTGGAAATTGTTAGTAAACCATTTATCTAAAACATTTGGAATTAAGTTTTCTGCAGTGAGAAGGAAAGCATTTAAGTGGAAAAACATCCACGACAGCTGTTAACCTTCCCGGAGTGGACGGAGTGGACGGAGTGGACGGGTGGGCGTCAGCAGCGTTGCCTCCACGCTCAGACTGCTCCAGACAGCAGACACATTTTGGTACTTATGGTGTTGTACAACAAAGGGAGTGCTTGTTTAGTTAAGAAATTACTTTTAATAATTGTCTGATGACAGTTAATGTAAATATAGTTTTAATATGAATAAATCAAAACGGGGAATCACCTGAATATCAGGAATTAATAACTAAGCAGCACAAATCGGTCTCAAATTAACTGTTATTGTGTGTGTTACAGGCTGTCACCAGCGGTGGCGCTGTCGAGTAACAGGCGGAAGGAGTCGGAGCACCGGACTTCACACCAGCAAATGTTACAAATATGTGTAAATAACCACAAACAACTTCTCTCAAATGAATCAGAGTTTAGTGTTAAAGATGGTGAAACAACACTTGGAATAAAGTTGTGACATTTAAACTCCAGATAAACAACTAAACACGAAACATTAACGTCAGTTTATATACATGAATGTGTGTGAGACGAGACGAGACGGCTGTTCGCACACGTGTGACTTGTCGAAACGGGGGACAAATCACGTGGCGACTGAGTCTGATGTGATTTAAAAAGGCGGACGCGATTTCGTCCCGAAGAAAATCAACAAAGAAAAACGAAGAAAACCAGAGGCCTGATGGCCCAGAAGAAAGTGGACCGTGTGTGTTAGTAGGAAAGGACGCGAGAAATAAGAGTAAAATCCAAAACAAAAGAATAACTTCTCATCACCAGAAAACGAAGCTGTGCTGAACATGAGAGCACGACTGAGGTTCACAAACCTGCTGAACATCTGAACAAACCAGCAGGCTTCTGGAACAGCGTCCTCTGGACACATGAGGCCAAGGTGGAGATGTTTGGTCTTCATGTGCAGAACCATGTTCGGAGGAAGCCAGCAGGAACACCTCAGGCCCACTGAGAAGAACTGTGAGACTGCAGGAACAGTTCTAGAACATTTGTAGAACATTGCCGGAACCAGTGACTACCAAACGTCTCCACTTTGGTCTCCTCTGTCCAGAGGACATCGTTCCAGAAGTCTGCTTGGTTTGGCACGCATGAACTGCATCATATTTCAAACTTCAGAAATTTGGGTCACGTCAAAGTGTGGCCCAGTTGAAGACCCTCTGGACATGTGTGGTCCATATAGCAGTTCCCAGTACCAGAACTGGGCCAGAGGTTCCAAAGGTAGCGCAGATCAGATCCAGATGTTTCTGCTAAAAGGGCTGACACCTGTCAGAGACAAACGTGAGAACATCTGTCTGCCAGATACAGATTGGCTGAAACTGGGTCATGTGAGAGGATACGGTACTGCGCAGAACCTCCGTGTTCCAGCCGATGGCCAGGACCTCCAAGGTAGTGGAGGAGGAAGTATTTTTATTGTAGTTGTAAACATTTACCAAGAGAATCAGAACAGGAAACATCTGGCCTGCAGAGGGCACGCATGAAGCCGTGCTTGTCACTCACACACACACACACAGTCTCAGACACACACACAGTCTCACACACACACACACACACAGTCTCACACACACTGACACAGACACACACACTGTCTCACACACACACTCTCATAAATGTGTAATCAGTGGCCGCCGTCTCAGCTTTGATTACGACTCCAGCTCTCGTGTTACTGAGCTGACAGGAACTCGCCGATCCTGACCCACTCACCTGCTACGTGACATCATGATACATCCTCCTTCATGTGCACGTGCATCTTTGCGAGCGTTTGCTGGTGAAGTAATGATCTTTCCAGGTGGGGCGCTGATTGGGTTTTCCTGTAGCAATGTTGTTTGTCAGCATGTTGACGTCCATGCTGGCGTGACAGCTGCCCTCTCTGGCTTCAGTCTGAGAAAACGCCACGACACGGCGCCACGACACGGCCTCCCCGAGCACGCGCCGCACCACACAGACGTTCAGGCTTTTTGTTTTGTCCTGCTCTGGTGAAACTAGGAATATTCCTGGAGAACAATAAAAGCCAGTGACAGAGGTGAAAACCATTCTGCTTTGTAGAATAAAATACAGTTTTATATCACGTAAACCCAGTTTCTGTGACGGCTCGGGAGGTGACCCAAATGCAGGTTTTATAGGGAGACCTGTAAGAACAGCGTCAGGGGTCCAGCCTACTGGAGATACGTAAAAGCCTGGTCTTTCTGAGTCCTGCCGAGACCCGTCACCCCCCCCCCCCCCCCCCCCCCCACACACACACACACGTGTATTTGCTTTTTAAAGTCTCTGTGCCTTCGGTTTTCTTTCGTATATTCTCGTATATTTTAGGAAAAGTCATTTTTATGTTTTCAGCAGGATGTGTTAATTTGGGATTCTTTTTTAAACGATTTATTTGGGGTTTTGTTTATGCTTCTGATCCATTAAGACAGGATGTTTAAAGTCACCTGCCTGGAATTTCTGAGTCATCTCTGAAGATTACAGATGAAGTCCAAAACCTCCATCAGTGACACCGTCAGCAGTTGTTGCCTGATTCTGTGGAAAAGCTCCGGCTCATACTGAAAGTAAAGAACTCAGGAAACACCAGTGACTCAACTGCTGTCACATCCCCCTTTTGTTAGAGCAGGTGGAGTTACTCACCAGAGGAGGAGGAGGCCCAGTGGGTTTGTTTGTAGAAGAAGACGTCTTGTGGCAGGTCTTCCTCCTGCCTGAGTCACAGCTCGTTAAAGTCATTACACTTATGAATGCGCGCCGATTATTGACTGTCATCCTGTAAGAGAGTCTCTGAGGTCGTTTCAGTCCAACATCGTCACGTTTAATTGTTGAACGCCCGTTATTCTCTCGTGACCCTGCAGCAGTTGTTCTGCGTCTCCTTCACGGAGACATTACAGAGTTGTTTCAACTTTCTGTCATGGAAGATCAAAGCCGGATTGGACTCAAGAATTTAAGGAACATTGGAAAAGTTGCAGTTCCTCTACCGACACTGGGTCCGGATCTGCAGGTCCCAGGGTTCCTCTACTAACCACTAGGGTCTGGATCTGCAGGTCCCGCAGTTCCTCTACCGACACTGGTCCGGATCTGCAGGTCCCGGGGTTCCTCTACCAACCACTAGGGTTCGGATCTGGACCTGCGGTTCTTCTACCAACAACTAGGGTTCGGATCTGGACCTGCGGTTCCTCTACCAACAACTAGGGTTCGGATCTGGACCTGCGGTTCCCCTACCGACACTGGGTCCGGATCTGCAGGTCCCGGGGTTCCTCTACCAACAACTAGGGTTCGGATCTGGACCTGCGGTTCTTCTACCAACAACTAGGGTTCGGATCTGGACCCGCGGTTCCTCTACCAACCACTAGGGTTCGGATCTGGACCTGCGGTTCTTCTACCAACAACTAGGGTTCGGATCTGGACCTGCGGTTCTTCTACCAACAACTAGGGTTCGGATCTGGACCCGCGGTTCCTCTACCAACCACTAGGGTCTGGACCTGCAGGTCCCGGGGTTCCTCTACCAACCAATAGGGTTCGGATCTGGACCTGCGGTTCCTCTACCAAAAACTAGGTTCCGGCCCCTCCGCCCGTCTCAGCACCACGGGAAGCAGAGCTTTAGTCTCTCTGCCCCTACTTGGAACTCCCACCTGACATCCGTAATAGTGAATTAAAACCACATCAGATAAAACAAGATCAACTAGATCACATGGAGGCACGAAAGGAGCAAAGTGACTCAAAACATCCACTCGTGACAAACCCAAAGCTCAGAAGGAAACGGTCCCCAGACAGTCAGAGTGGCCCTGAAACCTCAACGAGGGCGTCATGACGCCCAGGAACAGTCATTCACCTCAATTAACAGAGACGCGTCAAGACAAGTCCAACACAGGGATGCGAGCATCTACTCCCATCGGAGAAGAACCCCGCCCCGCCCCCCCCGGGTCGTTATCTGCGGCCCACTGGGTTTTCAGGCCAGCATGTCAGATGGAGGTCTGCTGTGGGAGTGGCCGTCTGAGTGGACTGACGCTTCTCCTCCACTTCCCCTTCAACTATATCTGCCTGGTCCTGTTTTGATTTCAGAGCCATTTTGCCGCCTTATCGGCAGCATCAGCTCATTTCCTGTGTGTAAAAGCGCCGTTTCCCGTCTTGGTGGAGCGCAGTCAGAGAGATAACACAACCGCCACGCTGGTTCGTGTCTCTCTTCGGACCCTGGACTCGCGTCTCTTAACTCCTAACTCGCTCGTTCTCTGCTCGCTGGCTTTCATCCGGATTTGTCAGCTCCTGGAAGTCAACAAATGTTCACGGTCAATCATCTATCCACATACTTAACATGAATAAATCCATAAAAAGATCATTTGGGCAGTTCTACGCAGCCCCGCGACGCAACTGCAAGTAGGTGCATCTGTCGCAGGAATGAACTGATGCTTCCTGTCTGACTTCATCAGTGTCGTGGTTCTGGAGGAATTCTGGGAGTCCTGGACGTTCACTTCTACACAGCGCTCTGAAGGTCCCACCACAGCGTCTCGACCAGGTTCAGGTCTGGACTCTGACCCGGTCATTCCAAAACCTGGATCCTTTTATTTTCATCCAGTTTTTTAAAGAGTTTTCTCCAGAAAACTCTGGAATACAGAGAAGTTCATGGTCCACTGCCCGTTATGGACTTCAGTCGGGGGCGGGGGCGGTTTTCACCGCAGGTTCCACCGTGAGTTGATAAGCCAAAACGTTCTTCATTTACAGTCGATAACTGCGGCGGAGACGACTGGATTCTCCAGTCGCCACCATATCAGACACGTGCGGCTGCGACTTTGTCCCAGAAGATGTTTGAGTGTACGTTCATGTCGGCTTCCGCAGGTGGAGCAGCTCCTGACTCCAAGGCTTTTTGGAGCCTCGAGGCCACCTTAGACCAGACCCAGTCAAACATTCATCGTGTTTTTCTGTGCAGATTCAGCTCCGTTCTTTGGAAGAACTCCAGAGACCTGCTGATGACCAGCACCTGCAGCAGCACCTTCTTAAATCCTATGAAAGCGGTTAGAGGGGGTACTTAGTCTCGCCCACTTCTTTTTAGCTTCGTTTTTGTAAATGTAAGTTGTGCGTCGTTTTTCATCTGACATTTCATTTCTCATACTTCAGAAGACCCACTATAATGTATTTTTTTTCCACACTAAAGAAAACCCTCGGGATTAAGTGGGCCTCTGACTGGGAGTGTTCGTGACAAGCGCAGAGCGATCTTGACCTTCGTCCGTTCCTCCTGGCTTGGGAGGATGAAGCCAAGCACATTCTCAGAAATAACTCCTGCACTTCTTCTGAAACTCCTAACGCAGTTGGTTTTTGTTTTTTTGCATTCCTGAGTCTTTTACGAAGAACAAGTAATCTCCGAGTCCATTGTCCCGCTGCCAGGGAGAAGGAGAAAATGGCCGTCCAGAACAATAAGCACTTCCTCCTGCTGCGTTTACGGCTCGGTGGCAGCCGACAAATCACCGCAGAGCACATGTGGCAGGCCATTGTGCAGCTCCGCGCTGCGACCTTCCTGCATTAGCCGGCTTCCACCGAGGTCATCGTGTCAGGGAGAGGAAACGCTCACATGCGTCGGAGTTCTCACATGGTGCATGTCAACAGGTCATACATGACACCTGACCTGCACACGCACACTTTGTGTCTTCACCAGAGTTCTCAAGGTTCCACACTGTGACCACTTCACGTTACATCACTTTATCTTATATTGCTGAGGCGCCCCACCAGGATGCCCCGGAGACAGGGTTCAATACCTTCTCCAAGTCCTTAAACCACATGTGGACTGGTTGGGTAATCATCCAGGACCCTTCAGGAGACGGAGCTGGTCCGGTGTTGCAGGACCAGGAAGGGAACTAGGTCCGTCCCGGTCATCTTGATCCATCTATCCTGATCTTTTGTGATTACCCCTAAATATTTACTTTTCTTAAAGTTGCACTTCAACTTAAATGCACCCTGGAGCTGTTTTGATAAAGTGCAGTGAAACGTTAACAGTAAGACAAACAAGCACAAACAAGAAAAGCAGTAAATACAGAAACAGCACGATGATGCAGAAACCCAAACCACAGCGATGCAGACGAACCAGGCACAACGGCTGGTTCCTCCTCTTTTAACTGTGTGAAATCAACCAGAATCAGTAGGTCTTGGTATTAAACAAATACAACCTCAGAAGAACAACAATGCAGATCTTTTTTAGTGGTAGCATTGTTGACATGAATGAAGCAAAAAAAAAAAAAAAGATTTTCTCTGGAACTTCTTCCCATTTCTGGATGGCGTTCACTGATGTCTTCTTCTCTGCTGATGGAGCCGTCAGCTGGATTTATGGACGGTACGGGAACTGAAATCCGTGGACGTGTTCCTGAGTCCATGCAGGGATCTCCAGAAGAGAATCACGTCTGGTTTTAATGCAGAGCTGCCTGAGGACCAGAAGATCCCCAGATCCACTTTAGACCTTCAGGCTTGTCCCTGGAACACAGAGATTCCTCCTGATCCTCTGAATTTTGGATGATATTAAACACTGTAGAGGGATCTTCAGAGTCTTCACTCATTTAGTTTGAAGAACATTTTCCTGAAATTCTTCTACAAATGTTTTATGCAGTTTGTCTCCGATGGATGAAGCTCCATCCATCTTCGCATCTGAGAGGTTCTGTCTCTCTGAAATGCTGCTTTTATTCCCAGTCACGTGACTGACCTGTTGATAATTAACTTAATTGGTTATCAAAGGTTCCTCCAGTTTGTCTGAGTCTAAATTACGAGCATACAAATGAATCTCGCTGACCAGCTGAGCTGCTTCCAGGAACAAAGAATCTCACTTTTACTGTTTGTACCAAAGATAAATGTAGAATAAATAAAAAGGAAGATGCTTAAAAAGGCGTGATTTAGAAATCTTGTAAACCTATATTTCGTTAAAAACTGAATATAGAAAACACGCTTCTACTCCGCTTCTTTAGAACCAGATTAAACTGATCAGATCAGCAGTCTGGAGCGGGGCTGCACCGCCTCCCTGTGGCGGCTCCGGGAACTGCACACAGTTATCTTGACAATTATCGCGGTTTCCGTCCGAGGCGGCTGTCCTCGTACAGGGCTACACATACACCGACTGATGTGCTGACTTCCCGTCTTTCTGGCTCCTCTGTGCTCGCCAGCTCTCGTCGGAGGCCTCGAACTGCTGTGACGGAGACTTGACGTCTTCAGACCCCCTCCCCCATCCTTCAGCATCTTCAGCAGCCGAGTCCAACATGACGTCCAGCAGCAGGTACCGGAGCCGCGCTCCTCGAGCAGGTGAGCTGCCGCAGGTGCACGGATGAAAACAGCTGGTTGACTACTAACCCACTCTCTGCTATTTCTGCTTTTATTCCGGTTCCCCCGCCGCTGGAAACGGCCGGATGTGTCCTCCCCGGCCTCCTGATGAAACCTCAACTCTGGTTCATGATGGATCAGAGAATGCGGAGGTAAGAAGCACGCGGCTGATGGAGCGTGTGCGTGTTTCATGTGTGAAGGTGAAGCAGACAATAAAAGCCTCCTGTTGTGACGGCGTCTCACAAGGACGGCTCTAGCTTTTTTGAGGTCCTGAGCAGGATTCTGTATGGGTCCCTGATTTATTTAAATTCTAGTGTGAGGAGCAGCTCCGATGCGTAAAGATGATCTCGGTGATGCTTTAATCCGTACAGCTCAAGAGAGAAACGGGATGCATGTGTGAATCTAAGACTCAAATTCAAGAGTGGAATAAGCCATCAAGCCATCATAAGAGCAGCTGCGGCTAGTTGAGCTGGAATCGGGGAGCCTGCAGAGGCAGTCCAGGGTTGGAGCAGGCAGCAGCGGAGTCAAAGTCGATGAAAAACACCACTTCTGACTTTATAAACGTGCATTTGTGCGAAAGCTGAGGATGCTTGAAGTTACAAACCCAGAAGATTTCCAGAAAGAAATTCTGCACTTTAGAGTTTGAAGACCTGCAGATCTGCAAGAAAAGAATGAAAAAAACAGGAATTGTGACTAAACAAATGTATTTCAGAGGAATTATCAGAATTTATGAACATGCAAATTAAAACCCTTCCTTCAAAAGACAAAAACAAACAAAAACATGAATTTGTCAGCTTTGAAATTAGCAACTGAAATAAAAACAAAGTTTTCTTCACCTTTTTAATATAGTTTTTCTTTAATGTCAGGTTGGTTTCCAGAACCACTAAAAACAGCTGTAACTAAACCTCTGCTGAAAAAGAACAGGCTTTAGAGCTACAGACAGATCTTAAATCTCCCATTTTTGAGTAAAATAATTGGGAAAAAAAAAACGTTTTTCCAACAGCTTAATTACTTTTACCACAAAATAACTGCTATGATGCCTCCCAGTCAGGTTTTAGACAGAACCACAGCACTGAGACGGCCCTGACCAAAGGTTAAATGCTTGAATACAGACGGTGGGAAAAGGTCAGTCTTAGTTTTGCTGGATCTCACTGCTGCATTTGCTACAGTTGACCACAAATATTACTTAAACAACCGGAGAACTGGGCAGGTCTTTGACACAGATGTATACCACAGTGTCACCAGGAGACCGAGGCCAGTACCGGCTCCTGGTAAATGCGTTTAGGAGATTGACTGGATGTGCCACAGTTTTCTCCAGCTAAACAAAAACAACACTGAGGTAATTGTCTGTGGAGCCAAACAGAAACGATCACAGGTCACCACAGAGCTTCAGTCTAGAGACCTAAACACCACCCACCAGGCCAGACATCTGGGTGCAGTGATGGACTCAGACCGACATTTGGAAAAACCCATTAAGGCACTAACAAAGTCGCCTACTATCACCTCAAGAATATATCAAGGTTAAAAGATCTGATGTTTCAGCAGTCTACAGTTGTCACATATGTGAAACTTGATTATCTAGTTTTTAAAATGTTCGTGTCTCGATTTCCTGCATTTGGAGCTGAAGATGGACGACAGTTTGTAATCATCAGCGACGGGAACTTCTCCCACCAGCTGTCTTTGTGCCTTCTTCCCTCTTTGTGGATCTTGGCTGCAGCAAGTCTGAGTCTGAGTCTGAGTCAGAGCAGCGAACACCACCAGCAGTCTGGATCCGAGTATTTTTGTGATGTGAGTGGGTGAACATCTACGGACAAAGTGTCAGTATTGAAGTAATGCATCGCTACCCATACGTCCCTTCAAAGCCTCTGCTTTTGTTTCAGCTTCTTTTGTCTCTTCACACTTATTCAAAAGTTACAACAGCCTTTTCTTTTTAAATCCAATGGTTTTTTTTGTCTCCGATTGTATTTGTCTAAAATACCATGTGGGCAGTCCTAAGTACCCCGTAATCCAATGTCTTGTGTATCAAAGTTAGTTTCAGTAGTTGGGAGGGTTCTTTACAGTGTTGCCTTGAATTATAGACTAATCTCTGTCTTACATGGACAACAGTTCTGCGACGTTAATCTGGTAAAGATAATGTTTCCACACACTTCCAGCGCGGCGCTGCTCAGAACGACCCCAGTCTGCGCTCAGTTCTGCCGTAACCGTCCGTTGTCTGTCTGTTTCCAGGAGAAGGAGTACGTTGGTTTTGCAACGTTGCCCAACCAGTTGCACAGGAAGTCGGTTAAAAAAGGATTTGACTTCACACTGATGGTGGCAGGTGAGACGAACGCTCGTCTGTTTCAGTGCGGGAACAAAAAAAAATTAGAATTCCTCAAAAAGTATTGGACATCCAATACTTGTTCTTTTACTAAGCTTCTACACATTTTGCATGTTTTCAGAAATTCAAAAGTTATTAAAAAACAGCTAATATTTGTGGCTAAATATTGGGTTTATTAGCCTGTAGCCAACGAGCGAGCCGGTACCGGTAAATCAAGGTCACTTAACCACACAAAACCTGATCCAACACACACATGCAGAACACCGAACGGACGGGAGAAAGCTGAGGTTTGATCCGATGAAGCACATTTCTTCTAAACAAAATACAAATCAAACAGCAATGTCATAAAAACACAAGAATGTGACAAAAGAAACCGTCGGCGTTGACCAGCGGCAACAGCAGCCTGTTGGCGGTTTAAAGCTCAGACTCCACCAAGTGTAAAGATCTAAAGGTGGCCGCTCTTAACTCGCCAAACTACAAAAAACTACCTCCAGTTCTACAGTCCAACGCTGAATTCAGTCACATGTTTGGTGTTTCACCATTAGAAACCAGATTCCAGAGGAAAACTCTGGATTCATGGAATCACACGAGCCTGAAACAAACCATCACAGGAATGTAGAAAAGCTGGGCCACAGAGTGTCATCGCGAGTGTCATCGCGAGCAGTGATTCTCAACCCAGGACCTGCATGTTTGAGATGTTTCTCTTCCCAACAGAGAAACACATCACATGCAGGACAGTGGCTCCTGAGGATCTATAAAATCCTATTGGTTCAGATTGTACAATCGATTCTTGAACAGTCCGTTGATTTTGTTGGCTGTGTAGATTCCATAGAGTTGTCAATCATCCAGATCCATCATCGTTCCTGAGATACACTATATGTGCAAAAGTATTGGTTCACCCATCCAAATAATGGGAATCAGGTGTTTCAATCACTTTCGTGGCTACAGGTATATAAAATCCAGCACCTCAGCATGCAGACTATTTTCACAACGGTTTGTGAAAGAACCGGTCACTCTTAGGAGCTCAGTGAAGTCCAGTGTGGAACTGTGATAGGATGTCACCTATGCAACAAATCCAGTCATGGAATTTCCTGGCTCCTAAATATTCCTCAGTCACCTGTATTATAAGAATTCAATTCAATTCAATTTTATTTATATAGCGTCTATTACAACACAAGTTGTCTCCAGGATCTTTCCAGAGACCCAGAACATGACCCCCGAGAAATTATTACATAAACAACGGCAGGTAAAAACTCCCCTAGTGGAAGAAAAACCTTAAACCAAACAGTGGCAGGAAAAACTCCCCTTTAAGAGGGAAGAAACCTTGAGCAGGACCTGGCTCATGAGGGGGGACCCTCCTGCCGAAGACCAGCCGGGTAGAGCAAGAAATAAGAAAGAATAGAGACATAGAGACACCGTCAAAGGTACAAGACAGGATAGAATAGTAACTATCATCAGTAGTCCAATTAGACTTCTGTGTATATGGGTGATATATGGATAGACGGTGATCCAAGGGGATGAGGACTGCAGGTCGGGATGTCATGAACATGAAGAACATGGAAGTGTTTGGTAACGACAGGACCTCAGCCACGTAGACTGACGGAGCGGGTCAGCAGATGTTGAGGCGCAGGGTGGGAAGAGCTCGCCACTTTCTGCAGAGTCGGTCACTGCAGACCTCCAAACTTCATGTGACCTTCAGATTATCTCAAGAAAAGTGTGCAGAGAGCTTCATGAATGGGTTTCCATGACCGAGCAGCTGCATCCAAGCCAAACATCACCAAGTGCAAAGCAAAGCATCAGATGCAGTTCCAGTGAAAGGAACTCTGGATGCTTCAGCAGACCAAGAACTTTTGGACAATTCCAGCTCCCAACTTTGTGGGAACAGTTTGGAGCTGGCCCCTTCCTCTTCCAACATGACTGTGGACCAGTGCACAAAGCAGGTCCATGAAGACCTGGATGACAGAGTCTGGTGTGGATGAACTTGACTGTCCTGCAGAGTCCTGACCTCAACCTGACAGAACACCTTTGGGATGAATTAGAGCGGAGACTGAGAGAGAGAGAAACATCAGTGTGACCTCACAAATGCGCTTCTGGAAGACTGGTCAATAATTTCCATAAACACACTCCGAAATCTTGTGGACAGCCTTCCCAGAAGAGTTGAGGGTGGACTGGCGTCTTATTGAACCGATCAGGAATGGGAGGTCACTTGAGTTCATATGCGAGTCGAGGCAGGTGAGCGAAGACTTTTGGCCATGAAGTGTATGTCAAACACCCACGGCTCATCAACTGCTCCACGTGGGGGCGTTAAAACATGCACAAGAAAAAGAAATACAATAATTTTAATGAAATATTCTCCATTTAAATATTCACAAATTCTAAAAGTTACAAAAACAGAGAAACTGGCCTGTAAAAGCACAAAAATGTCACACAAATGTAAAAAAGTCAAATAATGAAGTGTGTGTGTGTGTGTGTGTGTGTGTGTGTGTGTGTGTGTGTCTCACAGGTGAGTCCGGTCTCGGTAAATCCACCCTGGTCAACAGCCTCTTCCTCACCGACCTCTACAAAGAGAGAAAGCTGCTGAACGCTGAAGGTGAGCCACCCATCCCATGTCAGGTTCATCACCCTGCAGCCTGCACACACCTCTCTCACACATCTGTCCAACATCTGTCATCGTTTTCTCCCTTAAGAGCGCATCAAACAGACGGTGGAGATCACGAGGCGAACGGTGGACATCGAGGAGAAGGGTGTGAAGCTGAAGCTGACCATCGTGGACACTCCAGGGTTTGGAGACGCCATCAATAACACGGAGTGGTGAGGCTGAGATATGAGATTGGTTTTTCCATTTGTTCAAAAACAAATGGCTTCTCCATGCGGCCAGATGGAGGCTTCTGTCCAGCCTGGCTTTCCGCCGTCTTTTTCCACATCCTCCAGGTGCTTACCAAGCGCCGACACTCTGACTTCAGGGTTGAAACCAACGCAGACGTAAGGAAAATTGCAGTTCCTCTACTAACCATTAGTGACCGGCTCCACCCATTTGCAGCATGGCGCCAAGCCAGTCGCTGAAACGTCTTCAAAAGAACTGATCAGAAAACCTTTCGTTGACATCCAGGAGGGTGTGTCTAATAATTTAAACACATAAGGAAGTTTGAGTCAGTCGTTAAACTAAATACGAGAAAACTACAAAGAAGAAATGAAGAAAGTATTGCAGATACAGTTAACCACAACATACTGCTATATACTCTCAAACCTGGACATCTCAGGACCAGTACATTCTTGGTTCTGTTCCTACCTTCCCGGACATTCCTTTAAAGTGTCACGGCAGGGAAAACTTCTTCATTACATCATCTCTCCACAGGGGTCCCCCAAGGCTCAGTCCTTGGACCCCTTCTCTTTGCCACACACACGCCTCTCTGGACCAGATTATTCATTCACACGACCTCATCGCTGCTATGCTGATGACACACAACTCTACCTTCATTTCCACTGGACGACCCCACAATCTCTGCACGAATCTCAGCGTGCCTCTCTGACCCGTCTGCATGGATGAAGGATCACCACCGTCAAATTAACCCATCTAAGACTGAAATCCTGGTTATCCCTGCCCATCATTCGATCAGCCTCCATATCGACATATCACCTCTACGACTGTCGCTCCCATGAAGGTTAAAAGGACCTGGATGTCACGTTTGATGATCAGTTATCTTTCTCTGCCTCAGTGTCCCATTGTGGATGTGTTGCTTAGCAACCATATGAACACAGATGACACTGATATGTAGGGTAGTGAAGTAAAGAACATTTTTAGCAGACAGATGTATTAATGTATGAAAATGGAGCATAAACTAGACTAGACTGGATTTTGAGTGAGACGTTGTTTCATGCTTTATAGTTGGAGGCCGGTCACCAACTACATCGAGCAGCAGTTCGAGCAGTATTTCCGGGACGAAAGCGGACTGAACAGGAAGAACATCCAGGACAACAGAGTCCACTGCTGCCTCTACTTCATCTCCCCATTTGGACAAGGGTAAGACGTGTACTACCTCATGTGTGCTTATTTTTGTTCAAATACTCAGTGAGGTTAATGTCCCTCTGCAGGCTTCGTCCGATCGATGTGGAGTTCATGCGGGCGCTGCAGGATAAAGTTAATGTGGTTCCGGTCATCGCTAAAGCCGACTGCCTCGCTCCGCTGGAGATAAAAAAGCTCAAAGAGCGGGTAAGATCCCAAACAAACAAGTCCCGGACCTGTCCTAAGACCTATTAGCATCCAAGTCCCGGACCTGTCCTAAGACCAATTAGCACCCATTAGCAGCTTCTTTTTTTGGCACTAGTTGACTTTATTCAAAGTAGGTGGACAGGAAATGGGTAGAGAGAGGGAGGGGGGGGCATGCAGGACAGAGTAACGGGCCGGGAATCGAACCTGCGCTGCCTGCACGAGGACAACAGCCTCTGTAAATGGTTCGTGGTCGACTCACTGAGCTGTCCAAGGCCCGAGACCTGTTAGGTTTTAAAAAGCCAGTTCATTTTTGTAGGAACCCCCCTCATCTTACCAGCGGTGGACACCATCTCAGACTCTAACTTCATGTACCTTGTACCAGCTTCTTATCGTCCTGTGCTGACTTCACCTGAAGCATTTCTAGCTTGGCCTGAGGTCTCTGGTAGTAACTCCTATCAACGTCGTCCTCGCAAGGACCTAAATTCCTCCATCGTGAAGGTTCTCAGTATTGGCCACATATTTGCCTGATACGGTGACCCACTATGATCCACATGTTTTTTTATGGTTTGAAACAAAAACTAAATAAAAGAAAGGAAAGATGGAGTGGTTACTTTTGGATGCGAGTGTATGTGTGGTTGCTTTTGCATTTTTTACATTACCTATTTATGCCCACTAGGGGGCGTCGTCAAACCATAGATATCCTGATCTGGTTCAGTAAAAGTCGTAACGTGTGGTAGCAGTAGAGGAAATGAACTTCAGATTCCGGATCATTTCCAGCTCCTGGCAGATGACTCATTCGTTCCCCCTCAGTGATTTTATCTGAGGGGCTTTTTAAAGATCTCACAAACAGAAGAGCAGTAAGTTGGTGTTGATTTTGATCTCTGTGGGAGGGTGTCTGCAGCATATGTTTCTGCTGGCATCAGTCACATCTCAGACGTTCCCTGTCCTTCCAGGTGAGGGAAGAGACTGATAAGTACGGGATAAAGATCTATCAGTTCCCAGACTGCGACTCGGATGAAGACGAGGACTTCAAACAGCAGGACAGAGAGCTGAAGGTCAGCTTGATCTCTGACTGAAACAGTCGGACACTCGCCTGTTATTGGTTTAGGACTCCACATGTTGTCGCAGTGTAAGGATGAGCAGTCTGGGACAAAACTCACTGATCTAGCAGTAAAGAACAGCCACGCAACTTCCCTTCCGCCCACCCAACTCTGAATTCACTGGCTGCTTCCTTATTGCAGGAGAGCATCCCGTTTGCTGTGATTGGCGGGAACGCGGTGGTGGAGGTTCAAGGTCAGCGGGTGAGAGGGCGACTCTATCCGTGGGGTGTTGTGGAGGGTAAGACTCTAAACTGGACTGTGAAACGGCTCAGAATGTGTTTTTGTCCAGACCTGATGTCGATGTTTTCCTGTTCGCAGTGGAGAACCCGTCCCACTGCGACTTCGTGAAACTCAGGAACATGCTGATAAGAACTCACATGCACGACCTGAAGGACACCACCAACGACTGCCACTACGAGAACTACAGGGCCCAGTGCATCCAGACCATGACCAGGTAAGGCCGGAAAAGAAAAAGGGTTCTTTTTGCGTTTTGACTAGAAGATCTTTTTCTACTCTTCAACCTGCTGCCGCCTCTGGTCAGGATTTGTTCTGCTTTTTCAAAGAAAGAAATAAAGGGACAAACACATGATGTGTTTCTTAAAACGTCATACTTTTTAATCTACATTGCATATTAAGGAATAATTTATCTCTGTAATAATTTACATGAATGTCATCAGGTGTACCTGATAAGCTGGTGATTGTACAAGTTGTAGGATTGGTACCTTTTATCTTAGTTCACGTTGAGATGTAACATTATAAGGCAAAGCTCAAATTATGAAACACTAGCATGTTAAAAGTCACGATAACTTTATAATCCTAAAGATAATGATATGAGAGGCAGGTCTGGGTCCAGACCCTGGTGGTCAGTGGAGGAACTGCACCTTCCCTACTTCTGTGGGGGCTTTAGCTTTGAAACCAGATGATGCTCGTTGGATCAGGCAGAAGATCATCTGTGGAGATGTTACCCGTCCACTGTGATAGATTACTGCTTCCATGACCATAAAAAAGCTGAGTTGTCATCTGGTCTCATCCTTTATTTGTTTCCTGCTGCAGCAAGATGAATGCAGATAAACGGGTGGAGAGTCCCATCCCAATCCTGTCGCTGCCCACACCCGATGTGGAGACGGAGAAGATCATCAAGATGAAAGATGAAGAAGTGAGTCAAAGCCTGAAACTGAATAATCCAGGAGACCAGCTGCTGAGTAAACCGGATGTCCTGACATCAGCTGTCTCCCATCCTGCTCTCATTCTGTCTGATCTTGTCTTGGTCTGGTGTTCTTCTGCAGCTGAGGAGGATGCAGCAGATGCTTCAGAAGATGCAGCAGCAGATGCACGAGCAGGACCTGTGATGCCCAACAGTCACCCGTTAATCCCAGTGAAGCAACAGGGAACGTTGCTCATGGATGAATGGGAGATGAACAACAGCATGCTTTGTTTTAAACGCAGTCACTGGCCAAGCGAGTCTCTTAGATGACGCCGAACAGCTAAACTTCAGCTGCAGCAGATGGATGACCGCGTTTCGCTGCTCCAGCTGCTGCTGCGGTTATTTAGCAGTCCACCTTAAACCTGCTGGCACCAGTTACATTTAAGCACCAAGAGTTAGTTGTCCAGTGTTCACCTGAATGATGAATTTAGTTTCTCTGCACTAATAAAGAAGTTGTCCGGTCTTGAGGGTTGTAGTTTCAGACGACTGCAGAGGGGCCTTACGTTTGTTTACTGTGCCAAAATTAAAAGATTAATAATGTCGGCAAAAAGGAAAAAGTAGGCAAAACTAAGTTCCCCACGATCAGGAGATGTAGATTCTCCTGAAGTCGACATTTCCTGCATGACTGTAGCAGTGTTTAGCTAACATGGTTAGCTATACGAAGCTAACCTGTAAACGTTGGCTCAGAAAACAACGTCCGCCGTAACGTCGTAGCCCGAAGCGGCGGCTAGCAGGCGGCTAGCCCACGGCTAACCCACGGCTAACCCACGGCTAACCCAGGGCTAACCCACGGCTAACCCACGGCTAGCCCACGGGTTGGTTACCTGCTAGACGACAACGAGCCACAGGTCGGCTACCAGAGTTAGCTGTACAAAGCTAAGCTGTAGCTAGGTGATGCTACAGACAACCTAGCATGGTTAGCTATAACAAGCTAAACACTCAGCTGCTGGTGAACTGACGGTTGTCTATAACTGACGAACGTTCTTGCGTAATAATTAACTAGAACAAGCTAACTTTTGATCTATGGAGCTAGCAGCGTTACACAGTGCTAATATATAGCTCGGTTAATTGTAGCGTAGATAATGTTTGCTATAATAAGCTAAACTTTTAGCTGTTGGTCAGGTAGCAGGGTTCTAGATGCATCATACGTAAAGCTACGTAGTGACGGTAGTCAGCTGGTAGCTTTGAAAACAAACCGTTCAGCCGCCGCCCAAAGTGTCCGCCGACCCTCCATCAGACGTTTTAGCTTGTTAGCTAACCTACTGGCTTAGTTACTGGTGATCCGGGCTTTAACCCGGATCGAACCAGATCCCGTTGGTGTCCCTTCTGTCTACAGATCAGTTAAAATCCCAGTTTGGTTTGTGAAGATGAAGTTGTGTCTAAAATGTTTTACGGGCACGTTCATTAAAATGTGAAGGACACAAATGATTTCAGTGTATTTGTTCGTGTGTTCGTGTGTTTTGGTTCTCTTCAAGTCAGTGTTCCAGACTCTACACGGCCACCAGTAAATCCAAGCAGTTACTGTTGTAGCTCATCTGCAGAACATCAGAACCTTCTGGTCCCTCGAGGTTATGAGAGTACGCGTGTTGACGTTGGGTGTCAGTATTACAGAGCTCTACGGCACAACCGAGGAGCAACATCTGTTTTTTTTGTTTTTTTAATTAACATGAGTTCAACACAGAATTAATAAAAGTTGCAGTTCACCACCAGTCCACCGACCACTAGAGTCTAGATCTGGACCTGCGGTTCCTCCGCCGACCACTAGAGTCTAGATCTGGACCTGCGGTTCCTCCGCCGACCACTAGAGTCTAGATCTGGACCTGCGGTTCCTCCGCCGACCACTAGAGTCTAGATCTGGACCTGCGGTTCCTCCGCCGACCACTAGTCTTGATCTAGACCTGCAGATCCTCCACCAACCACTAGAGTCTGAATCTGGTCCTGCGGTTCCTCCGCCAACCACTAGAGTCTGAATCCGGTCCTGCGGTTCCTCCCTCGACCACTAGAGTCTAGATCTAGACCTGCGGTTCCTCCCCCGACCACTAGAGTCTAGATCTAGACCTGCGGTTCCTCCCCCGACCACTAGAGTCTGAATCCGGACCTGCGGTTCCTCCGCCCGCCACTAGAGACTGAATCCGGACCTGCGGTTCCTCCGCCCGCCACTAGAGTCTGAATCTGGACCTGCAGATCCTCCGCCAACCACTAGAGTCTGAATCCGGTCCTGCGGTTCCTCCGCCAACCACTAGAGTCTGAATCCGGTCCTGCGGTTCCTCCCCCGACCACTAGAGTCTGAATCCGGTCCTGCGGTTCCTCCCCCGACCACTAGAGTCTAGATCTAGACCTGCGGTTCCTCCCCCGACCACTAGAGTCTAAATCCAGACCTGCGGTTCCTCCGCCCACCACTAGAGTCTGAATCCGGTCCTGCGGTTCCTCCGCCCACCACTAGAGTCTGAATCCGGACCTGCGGTTCCTCCGCCCACCACTAGAGTCTGGTTCCGGACCTGCGGTTCCTCCGCCCCCACCACTAGAGACTGAATCCGGACCTGCAGTTCCTCCACCGACCACTAGAGACTGAATCCGGGCCTGCAGTTCCTCCACTGACCACTAGAGTCTGGTTCTGGACCTGAAGGTGCGCTTAATTCAATTCAATTCAATTTTTTTTATATAGCGTCTATTACAACACAAGTTGTCTCTAGGCGCTTTCCAGAGACCCGGAACATGACCCCCGATCAATTATTACATAAACAATGGCAGGTAAAAACTCCCCTAGTGGAAGAAAAACCTCAAGCCAAACAGTGGCAAGGAAAAACTCCCCTTTAAGAGGGAAGAAACCTTGAGCAGGACCTGGATCATGAGGGGGGACCCTCCTGCCGAAGGCCAGCCGGGTAGAGCAAGAAATAAGAAAGAATAGAGACATAGAGACACTGTCAAAGGTACAAGATAGGATACATTAGTAACTGTCCTTGGTAGTCCAATTAGACTTCTGTGAATATGGGTGATATATGGATAGACGGTGATCCAAGGGGATGAGGACTGCAGGTCGGGATGTCAGCAAGTATCCAACAGACATCCATACAGACAGGTGAAGGCAGACACTGGGATGGTCAGAGGTGGAACTGCAGGTCAGCAAGCAGCTCCTGAGGCTCTGGTCCGCAGGACATGCAAAGTAGAGGAAAAGAAGGGCCAGACAAGCACAACAAACTACAAGAACAATGGACCACAATTAAGTTTATGGGATATTGTTAATAAATGAGGGTTGAGGTGAAGAAGAGACAGAGAAGGCAAAGAGAAACAGAGAAGGTGAAAGGCACCACTCAGTGGATCATGTTGGTACCAGGTTGGTACCAGGTGTTGGACTTGACTCGCCACCGCTTGTAAAACCCTGAGGTCCCAAACTCTGTAGTTGATTAGCTACGACCCTGCTGGTGATTGATGGAAGCTTCCGGGTCTTCATTTCAGGGTTTGTTTCAGTAACTCTAACTTTGTTTCTTGCTGTAGTCGATTAATGCCCCGCATCAAATAGCCTTAACAGACTTAAAGCTGTCAGTGCTATACAAATGTAGTTTATTATTGTTGCTATTGCACAACTGACCCACCAGTAAGCCGCGCCCCTCAACACACGAGCCAATAGCTGTTGAGTATCAGTTCCACAGGGACCAGAACTCGCACATCTGTAGTTTTCAGATCCACAGAAAAACCCTGCAAGATCCTGAACTCATCTTTTTTAAATGACCTCCTAAAAGCTAGAAACAGCTGAGTTGTTTTCATCCTGTCACTGCGGGTTGTTACGGTTGTTGGGGTTGAGGGGCTGGTCTTCTACTGGGTTCATTACAGCCGTTCCTCCAACCTGTCACTGGTGGTGGTTTCGGGTACCTCGTCCTGTTGGAGCTCCAGGACCGGCGGGATGGAGCAGAGGGAAAGCGGCGAAAATGAGAGCGGTTCGTCCCAACAAAACTCGATGTGGAAGCAGTTTCAAGCCAGAGCCAAGCCGCTACTGAGTCCCAAGAAGGAGCGGGGCGGCTGGATGTTCAGGAAAATGAAGCGGAAGGACAACGTCGTGCTGGACCGGATCATCTCCTCGTCGCAACCCGACCTGCTCTTCTCCGCATTGGCTGAGCCGCGGGAGGCTTCGCTCTGCGGTGCAGCGGCCGGGAGCGGCCCCGAGAACCTGCAAACCTCCGTTAGGCGGAGGTCCGCACACGTGAACAAACCCACGGTGGCTCAGCTGACGCACTCGCACCAGAAGAGCTCCTCCATGGGGTCTGCGTGTTTGGAGAGACTGGCCGAGGCGATGAGTGGCGGCGGCGGAGCCGACGCGCCAGCGGCGGAGCCGCAGCTGCAGAGGGAGCACCATCAACCGGTGAGTCGTTCCCGGTAAACACGGGAGCTCGTTCCGGTTCTTAGTACCAGTTCAAGGTGGGTTCAGTTGTTAAGCGCATCATCGATGAAAACTTTAGTTTGATAGAAATGGGAATTAAACTCCGACTAACCGAGGTAGCCTTTTCTGGTTCCCAGAACATTCCAGGTACTTTTTGTTCTGGTGTTATGAGGCCGACGTGGAACATTGTCCCGAGGTAAATGTGATGGCATGTTACATTTCTGCGTCTGAAATCGGACCGTTTGACTTTCAGGCTGGAAATTTTGACATGAGGTCAGAATTCGAAGAACACGCCCCTTTTCGGACTTCGGAATCCAAAAGGGATGCTAGCAAATAAACAGTAAAATCCCAGAGTTTTTTACAGTTTGTCTTATTTAGTTCACTTTGAGTTGTACTTATCCAGGACGTCGCCATGCTGTTTGTGTGAAACTAATTTTGCTGACATGGCTAGCAGCAGTAATGCTAATTGAAAAAGTTGACTTTTCCAACTCAAACACAAGTGTAACATTATTCCCAGTTCCAACTTGTATGGTAAATGGGACGCACCATAAAGCACGATCTGCTCTACGTTCTACTGTTCTTTTGAGGCACCTTAACTAATGTCCCGTCCAGTTCCTGAAGACAGCTGGGATAGGCTCCAGAAGACCCTTTTGATCCTGAATTTGAACAAGTAGGTATAGATAATGGATGGATACTAAACTCAGGTCCATACCAGGACTTGATATTTAACAGAACCTCAGATGTGAAAAAAATCTTATTTCTTTTCCATACTGACATGCAGCAAAAACTCCTCCTCCAATGCCACTGCAGATGTCTTTCCCTCTGGGCATTGGGTTAACACACCTGAAAGTTGATAAACTGTCATTTTATGGAGCTCTGCACACCTGCTGATGATCATTTCATTCAGGGCTGCTAATGATGAGCAGCACCTGGCTGCAGGTTACCTTCTTAAATCATTTGGAAACAGTAAGGGGTACTTAGGATTGCCCACATGATTTTTTTTGTTTTTGTTTTTTTGAGGGGGCGGGGTGTTGTGGTTTTGCAAAAGAAAACCTGAGATTTAAACAAGGATTACTAAGTTTTGCACATGACTGTACAGGCTGCTATTGGACCAGTCTTCTTGTGGTCGGATTAGCCGGTCCGGTCTTCATGCTGAGTATAAACGACCTCCGAGCTGAAGTGGTGCTGCTGAGTCAAGCCGCTTCTGTTTGCGGTGAGGATGACGTGTTTCATAGAGCATCAACTTGAGAAACAAAGCTCCAGGGGATCTGGGCCTCACTACCCCGACCTCGTGTCTTGAAGATCAATGTCTGTCACAGTTGTTTTAAACAAGCTCATGTCTGACGTGAAACTTAGACTCCAAACTGTATGAAACTAACATTTTAGTCTTTCTTCGGTCATAAACTCTGTCTTTGACCTGACAAGACACCGATTGTTCACCCTCTCAGTCAGGCCTAATCCACCAGGACAGGATTATAATCCAGCCAACCAGCTCGGCTCTACACCTCCCTCTCTCCCTCCCAGTTGTCCTGCTGCAGCTTCATCCACCTCACCTTCTCCCTCTCAGCTGCCGTCCCTGGTCCAGACTTTGGTTTCCTGAATCCTCCTCAGTCTCCTCCGCTGCTCTGCCTTTAAAAAGACCAGCAGTCTCCTCTGTTCACCTTCTACCACCTCACCTGGGTTGTGGGTTCCCCTCGATCCCGTCTGAACCTGGATCTGTTCCTAAGCGAGGCGCCGGTGGCCCAGCACCGTGTAGCGGTCCGCGGGTTGTTTCGCTGCACCTCCACAGATGAGTCCTGCTCCCTCGCCTCCTCGTGTGGACGGCTGCTGTTGGTGAGCTCCTGCTGCGGTTAGATTCCAGTTCTTATTACACTGAAACAGGTTCTGTTCTGACCGCACCGACTACAACAACGGAGGCGTCGCCTTATTATGGAATATAGTCACATCCGAAAATCAGGACCCGCTTTGAATCGTGTGCTGTTTGGTGAAAAAACACATTAAATACAATATGATCATAGTGTGTCATAGCAAATACAGTCATAGATAAACAATAATTAACTTTCTTTCACCATACCATTGTTTACTACTATTTTGTTAAAAAATAATAATAATAATATAGGGGGCAGCACGGTGGCTTAGTGGTCGGCACTGTTTCCTCACAGCAAGAAGGTTCCCGGTTCAATTCCCGGCCCAGTGGGTCTTTCTGTGTGGAGTTTGCATGTTCTCCCCGTGTTTGTGTGAGTTGTCTCCGGGTACTCCGGCTTCCTCCCACAGTCCAGAAACATGCAGGGTAGGTTGATTGATCATTCTGAATTCTCCCTAGGTGTGTGAGTGAGTGTGATTGGTTGTTTGTCTTCTATGTGGCCCTGCGACAGACTGGTCCTGTCCAGGTGGACCCCTGCCTTTCGCCTACTATGCGTCGGGATAGGCTCCGACAGACCCCTGTGACCCGGAAACGGATAAAGCGGGTATAGATAATGGATGGATGGATAATAATATAGGTAACTCTAAGTACCCCCGTACTGCTTCCATCGGATTTAAGAGCTGCAGGCAGGGGCTGCCAATCATCATCAGTGATGAAGTGATCACCAGCAGGTATGTAGACCTCTGCAAAAGCAGGTGTTGCCAGTTTGCTTGGCCAGAGCATTCATGTGGGTGCTAACACAATGCCAAGAGGACAGCACATCAGCCATGGTCTTAGAGAAGAAATTGTAGCTGCACATGAATCTTGTCTCTCTCTCTCTCTATATATATATATATATATATATATATATATATATATATATATATATATATATATATATATATATATATATATATATATATATATATATATATATATATATATAGGTTCTTTTTCTAGCCTGTCAAATCAGAGAATGGGCTCCTTTTCATGTCTGATCTCTTATACAAGAGTTGGTGTGTTAGAGTTTTAGAGCATCACTGTTGACTCCTCTGCGGTCATGCACTGTGATTAATGGATGAAATTAGTTGGTTAATTTAAATATTGGCAGTGCCTGATAGTCAGGTGTGAGTTTAAACAGGAACACGGCGTTTGAAGACAGACCTGCATCAGTGTGTGATGGGATTGTGAGCGATCTAAACCTATTCTCAGCTCGCTGCTTTTGCGTCCTGATTTATTTCCATGCAGCTGATCCTCTAATCAGCTTGTCAACGCTCGCAGACTCGCTCGCTCCCGGCTCAGCCTCGTTTCATTCATCTTTGTTCCTCGGTATTGCCTCTAAGACAAATGGGCGCAGTGTCAGATGAAAACACGATGCGGTGATGCTGGAAATAACCGTAAACATCACATACTCCCTTACTGCTTCCGGAGGAGTTGCAGCCAGGTGCTGCTAATTATCAGTCTACGATGAACTGATCGTCATCAGGTGTGCAGACCTTTTATAAAAACACAATGCCAAGAGGGAACAACATCAGAAACAGTCTGAGAGTAGCAACTGTTGCTCCACTTTAAAAGGGTCATTTAACCATTTTTAAAATGTCTGCAGTTCAGCGTTTCTTCAGTGAGAAAGATTATTTAGAAAATGGAAAACATTCAAGAGTTGTCTGTCTTCCCAGGAGTGGACGTCCCAGTGGATTTACCTCCCAAAAAAGCCAACGCTACTTCTCAGAGCCTACAGACAATAAAAGTCTAACTTTCAGACATGTTTCTAAACCCAAATGTCAAATTCCTAGAAAGCTCTGGGAACCTGAAATTGTTAGCTGGGTTAGTTGTAGTTTGCTTCCCATTTTCGTGGCAAATGCAAGTTTTCCATGTCCGAAGTTCCAGTTTCAGTAGCCGCGGGTTGGCACACCAAAAGCCCACAACTTTGGCTGCTGCTCAAATCACATGACATTTGACTCCTCTGGTCCCATGGCAGGATAAACTCATGTTGGTGGTTCAGCCTGAGAGCCTGAGGCCAACCAGACCCCATGAGGCCCAAGGTCTGGGTCCAGGGTGGGCCCCCAGTATCCCAAGTCCAGGTGAGGGACATTGAGCTCTAGATTTTGTTAAATTGGCCAAATGAATGGAAAGAGTTAGTCTTACTCTGGTTTGAGCGCCTGGACCAGTCCGCCTGGGGAGACCCAACCAGGGGCTCCTGCCCCTGACAACATAGATGCTGGGGTCATGTGGACACAAACTCATCTACCAGGAAAAGGCGGCAGAGGGATGGACATGCAGACCTGCCGTTAAACATTCACAACAGGACCTCCCGTCTTCCAGACCCACAACCACTCACGGTGGTCGCGTGGAAAAAGGTTTTCTCTACAATGCAGATGATGGTGTCCTGTTAGGTCTTTACTCACAGCTCAGAAACAGCGCTACGTTGCTAAAGGGATGACAGCTGCCAATCAAAAAAACCCAGCGACGTCGTCATGGATGTAAACTGTAACCATGGAGACCAAAACTGCTTTATCAGACCAGACTGCAAATATGTTTATTTCTGCTGTGAACTTGAACCTTTTAACTTGAAGCTGAACTCACTGTTGGATCCGGATCCTGGTGGTCGTAGAGGGACCGCAGGTCTGGATCCGGACCCTAGTGATGGTTGAGGGAGCGCAGGTCCGGATCCGGAACCTGGTGGTCATAGAGGGACCGCAGGTCCGGATCCGGAACCTGGTGGTTGGTAGAGGGACGCAGGTCTGGATCCGGACCCTAGTGATGGTTGAGGGAGCGCAGGTCCGGATCCGGAACCTGGTGGTTGGTTCTGTCGGGGCACTAAAGCTACGTCAGAAGTCCAGCGTTGACGAGCTGGACCAGCCGCTAGCTGTGAGTAGCTCCCTCCCAGAGCACTGAAAATGTTCTCCAGAGCTGCTCTCCAGAAAAGCTCTGGTGATGTCACAGAGGGTTTGTCCAGCTGTTTTTATACTTTCTCTGCATCAGCCGATGAACCGCTGGCCCCTAAAGCCTCTGTGAGCATACGTTCATGTAGTAGATCACATTTCGACTCAAGTCTGGTCCAGTTTGATCCATTAGGGCGCTGTTCCTGGCCATCTCCTGCAGTTAGGTCCTGTTGTCAGCTCCTTCAGACTGTCCCAACCAGACTTCAGCTCCTCTAGCTGAGAACCTACCCCAGAACACGTTTCACGGACTACCTCCAGCCAGACCTGGTTATCCTGGACGGTCTTCATCGTTTTATGGCAGTGTTTTCCTTCTCTGGCTGCTGGACTTTCTGCAGCTTGTGAAACACCAGACCAGATCTTGGCACACTTAGGAGGTTTTCATCCTCAGGAAGTCAGGTCTATTTCATAAGGGTGTAACTGGTTCCCAGAAGAACCAAGCTGCCTCAGAGGAAGCAGAGAAGCTTGTGTTTCCATGTTTGTGATACTGTTTGTTGTCATTAGTATGAAACCATTTCCAAACTATTTGGACATCAGCATTCTACAGTGAGAAAAGCTCATTAACAACTGGAGAACTTCCAGGACAGATTTAATCTTCCAGTAAACTTTCCAACAGATTTAATCTTCCAGTAAACATCCCAACAGATTTAACTTCTGTCTAAAAAGAACATGGAACCACAACTGAAGCTCTCAACTGCATCTGAACAAACCAGTAGACTTCTGGATCAATGTCCTCTGGACAAACCAAAGTGGAGATGTTTGGTCTTCGTGTCCAGTTTGGAGAAGGTCATCACAAACCTGAACCTGGATGGCGATCACTCTGATTCCCTTTTCACTAACATGAACATGGATATGGATAAGAATCTTCAGGACGTGGTCAGGACGTGGTCAGGACGTGGTCAGGACGTGGTCTGGACGTGGTCCTCGACCGGGACCAGAAACCACGGGTGCTCCCTGACTCTGTAAATGGAGATTTCTATCAACGAGCTGACAGCTTTAATAAATTCTTTGCATCTATTGGCCAACACCTTGCTAACAAAATCAAGCATCCCCAGAGAGACTCTTACAAAATGAATATGTATGACATTACCTGCACTTTTATGAAACCTACTGATAAAATGGAATTAAATACAATCATTAAAAACTTAAAAGGAGCTCTTCTGCAGCCGGAGCTGATGGTATTTGCAGTAAAATCGATCGTTAAACCTCTTACACGTTGCATTAATCATTACTCCGTGGTGTGGTGCCAGAAATGGCAAAAATTACAAAAATCGTTCCAATTTAGAAATCTTGAAACGGAAAGGATATTAGCAATTACTGCCCAATTTCAGTTCTTCTATCTTTATTCAAGATACTCGAAATAGTTGTGTATAGCAGACTAAATGAATACCTTGATAAACAATTAATCCTCTCAAGTTCTCAATACGGTTTCAGAAAAAAGAGCTCCACCTATGTGGCCACCCTGGACCTTAACGGAAACATTTATGATGCAGTTGAACGGGGGGATTATGGTGTTTGCATTTCTTGGACCGTTCTAAGGTCCTTTTGACGCAGTTGATTTTAATAAATTACTGGGTAAGTTGCACCATTATGGGATTAGAGGAACGGCATATAACTGGCTTAAAAGCTACCTTTTTGGTAGACAACATTATGTGAATATTAATAATGTTAAATCTCAAATTAGGGACATCAAATATGGGGTCCCCCAGGGATCAATCCTGGGACCATTACTTTTTCATCATTTATATTAATGACTTTGTAAACTCTTCTAAAATATTTAGTGAGTGCTTTACATCACTGCATCCGACACTTTGCATTGCGCTTGATGTGTGTCTTGGATGCAGCTGCTCGCCATGGAAACCCACTCACGAAGATCTCTGCACACTGTTCTTGAGCTAATCTGAAGGTCACATGAAGGTTGGAGGTCTGCAGCGACTGATTCTGCAGAAAGTTGGGAGCTCTTCGTACTATCCGCCTCAACATCCGCTGACCTGCTCCGTCAGTTTACGTGTCCTACCACTTCATGGCTGAGTTGCTGTCGTTCCCAAACACTTCCATGTTCTTATAATACAGCTGACAGTTGATTATGGAATATTTAGGAGCCAGGAAACTTCAGGACTGGATTTATTGCACAGGTGGGATCTTACCACAGATCCACGCTGGAATTCACTGAGCTCCTGAGAGCGACTGGTTCTTTCACAAATGGTTGTAAAAACAATCAGCATGCTAAGGTGCTTGATTTTATACACTTGTGGCCACGAAAGTGATTGGAACACCTGATTGATTGTCTTTATTTGGATGGGTGAGTGATTACTTTTGGTAATATAGTACAACTAACGACCGTAATGATACAGATCTGAGGTCAGACCGTCTAGACAGAAACGTGATGCAGCGTTAATGCAGAACCACAAGTACTTACAGGCTGATGTTGCTGATGCTGGTGTGTGTTTAAAGAGTCGGCCGGCCTGAACGTAAGTAGCGGTGATAAACGCTCACCACACAGCTCTGCTGGGAATACTGCATCCTGTCAACACGCCCCCACTTACAGACGCTCCGATCAATACTCCACATAATGAACCAGGGCTGCAGGTCCACTGAGACTGGAGGAGGAAACCCGCATCAGGAGTCTTGTCTGCTCATATTTATCATTTAGTGGAGTCATCAGGGACTAAAGGCTGAAAGCAAAGAGCATCAGAAAACATCTGAAGCGAAACCTTTAAAGACACAGTCTGAACACAGAATTCAAGGTCCAGGTCTGGACTCTGGACTCTGGACTCTGATTTAACTCCTAAACATTAATCTATTTTTTTTTCTTTTGCTTTTTTACATTTTCATATGTACTTTTTTCGTAAAAGTTGCAGCTGCCTCCACCAGTAAGTTAATCTCCTCTGACCATCCGTCATCTTCATCTATTCAGGCTCAAAGGGGTCTGCTGGAGTCCAGCCCAGGCCAGGTACCTGTCTTCCAGTTGCCTTACGGTCTGGTCAATTCTGCTGGTCCTGGTTTCAGTTCTAGGCCTGGTTTCAGATGTCGTTCCAGTAGCAAAACTTGAAATGAGGATGTTTGATCAGACTGAATGTAAAATAATACTAATTAACGTCATAGATTAAAAGGAGCTGGGTTTGTTTTCCTTCCAGTGTGGCATCTTTCTCAGAGTAGAAACCTTATTAAAATTAGTTTTACAACTTTTTTTCAACTTATGTGCAGCAACAGTTGTTTCTTAGAGACTGTTGCGGATGTCTTTCCCTCTTAGTTTTGTATTAACACACCTGGTTGTCTCAGACCAGCAAACTGACAGAACATCTGCTTTTTAAGTTTTAAGAGCTGATGATGATTAGTTCATCAGTGATGGTGATTAGAAGCTCCTGGCTGCAGCTAATAAACCCTTAAAGCAGTAACGGGGTGCCTGGTATCGACCACATAATTTCTTTTTATTCCTTTTTTTTAAATAGAAAATTTACTGGTGAGAAAGTATGTTTTCTATCTTCACTACTTGGTCTGATAGTACTGATGTGGAAACGTGGTTGTACAAGAACAAGTGCAGTTGGTTGGAGGAAGCTTCTCTTGTGAAATTTCCTGTCAGTCGTTACCGCCGGAACGAGCCGATACTGATGCTTCAGTCAGTGTCGGTGAGCCGGCGTGGAAGCAGCAAGCTACAGATAAACCTGGAATTGTCCAACAGTGAGTTTGAAGGCGTGGCTGCGGGTGATCATGTGACAGGTTGGTATTAACGTCCATCTCTGCTCTCAGGGCACAGGCTGCTCCGCTGAGCCGGCCGTCAGCAGCTCAGGGATGTACAAGCTGGAGATCGAGCTGAAGAGAGGACACAACCTGGCCATCCGGGACCGAGGAGGTGCGCGCTCATCTGTCCGTCGGGGTCTCTTCTTCTCCTGCATCTAAAACAAATAAATCTTCTTTTTCAGGCACCAGTGATCCATACGTCAAGTTCAAGCTAGGTGGTAAGGAGGTGTTCAGGAGCAAAACCGTCCACAAAAACCTCAACCCAGTGTGGGACGAGAAGACCACGTTAACCGTGGACAGTCTGAGCGAGCCTCTCTATGTGAAGGTAAGGACTTTAACTCGCATATAAACCTTTCCATGTGGATTTTTAACGAGTGTCTGTACGCGTCAGTTGAGATGTTTGTTGCTCTCCTGCAGGTGTTTGATTATGACTTTTGCCTTCAAGATGACTTCATGGGTTCATCTTTTCTTTACCTGGAGTCTCTAGAGCAGCAGAGGTGTGTTAGATGTTCACACCATCGTCCAGTGTTGCTTTCATGTCTTTTTGATGGACCAGTTTCCCTCAAACTAACAAACCTGTAGTGTGCAGATGCGTTGTCATGGCAACGCATCAGAACGCTCGTGTTTCTGTTCGTGTGTCCTGTTTTTCTTTGTTGACGTTTTATGTCCTCAAATCTGTTTTACTAAGTTTAACTTTGAACTTTTCTTTTTGTCTGCTTGAAGTCTTTGATGTGGGTCAATTGCACTGTTGCTAGGTTAGCTGAGATCAGGTGACCTCTGAAACCCCATTGCTCTGATATTAGCACTGTTGTTAGCCCTGTTGTTAGCTCATGGTTAGCTCATGGTTAGCCCTGTTGTTAGCTCTGTTATTAGCCCTGTTGTTAGCTCTGTTATTAGCCCTGTTGTTAGCTCTGTTATTAGCCCTGTTGTTAGCTCTGTTATTAGCCCTGTGATTAGCTCATGGTTAGCCCTGTTGTTAGCTCATGGTTAGCCCTGTGATTAGCTCATGGTTAGCTCGTGGTTAGCCCTGCGGTTAGCTCGTGGTTAGCTCGTGGTTAGCCCTGCGATTAGCTCGTGGTTAGCTCGTGGTTAGCCCTGTGATTAGCTCGTGGTTAGCTTGTGGTTAGCCCTGTGGTTAGCTCATGGTTAGCCCTGTGGTTAGCTCATGGTTCGCCCTGTGATTAGCTCAAGGTTAGCTCGTGGTTAGCCCTGTGATTAGCTCGTGGTTAGCTTGTGGTTAGCCCTGTGATTAGCTCGTGGTTAGCTTGTGGTTAGCCCTGTGGTTAGCTCATGGTTAGCCCTGTGGTTAGCTCATGGTTCGCCCTGTGATTAGCTCAAGGTTAGCTCGTGGTTAGCCCTGTGGTTAGCTCGCGGTTAGCCCATCATTAGCTTGTCGTTAGCCCTTTGGTTAGCTCGTGGTTAGCTCGTGGTTAGCCGTGTGGTTAGCTCGTGGCTAGCCCTGTGGCTAGCTCGTGGTTAGCTCACGGTTAGTCCTGTGGTTAGCCCACTGTTAGCCCTGTGGTTAGCCCACCGTTAGCTTGTCGTTAGCCCTGTGGTTAGCTCGTGGTTAGCCCTGTGGTTAGCTCACGGTTAGCCCTGTGGTTAGCCCATCATTAGCTTGTCGTTAGCCCTTTGGTTAGCTCGTGGTTAGCCGTGTGGTTAGCTCGTGGCTAGCCCTGTGGCTAGCTCGTGGTTAGCTCACGGTTAGCCCTGTGCTTAGCCCACCGTTAGCCCTGTGGTTAGCCCACCGTTAGCTCGTGGTTAGCCCTGTGGTTAGCCCTGTGGTTAGCTTGTGGTTAGCTTGTGGTTAGCTTGTGGTTAGACAAACAAAAACAAAGCACACAAGGGAGTGTGAAGCATGTCAAAAACGACTGCACGACCAAAACCTGCTGTTGGCATCACCTTATGAGACTGGAGCTGTAGATCCACAAGAGCTTCAGCCAAAGTTGTGGTACCTGCAGGAAGTGTTCTGACCACCAGGAGATCTTCTGAGATACTCAAAGCATTTCATCCATGATTGGATAGGAGTACATGGCCCACAAAAATTGTTCAGTGATAATGGTGGTGAAGCAAAAACCACACCCGGGAAACCAAACTGAGTCCAGATCTGGACCCTGGTGGTCGGCGGAGGAAGTGCGGGTCTCTGTATTTCTGGGATCAGGTCTAGCGCTCTCTGACAGTGCAGTTGGCCCTTGTGTCTCATGGTGGTTGCTGCTTGTCTGTATTTTAACATTTTGTTGCTTCTGTCATTAAATGTTTGTTTTCTTTGTTTTGTTTCTTTTTATTTTTGCCATTCGGTTGTTCAATTCCTCTCTGAGCTCTTGTTGATTCTTGGTGGTTCTTGTCTTGTTTGTCTCATTACCATCGTCTCTGTTCTCTGGGGTTCTTTGTGGGGTTCTTTGGGAGGTTCTTTGTGTTTTTGTGGGGAACATCTTTGACCAACATCCCATTTTCACTTGGTCACATGACCTCCATCAGCTTTAGTAGTTTTTGTTTTTTAAGTAGAAGTTGGAACTGGAATGAGGTCAGAACCGAGTCGAGCTGACCCTCGCCGGTAGACGTCCAAAAACGGTTCTGCGTTCATGTTGCTAGCAGTGGTTCCTAACATCTTACGTAGTGTAGCAACACATCCACCGACAAGAACCCAACAGAACCATGTGACCGAGAGGCCGATATACCACAGCAAAGAGAACTGGGTCCCGGTCAATTCCAGTTTCAACTTCTGTCTTTGGAGGTAAAAAAAAAAAAAAACGCTTAAACGTGAAGTCGACGTGTGTTAGCATGCTAACAGAAGCTAACAGAAGCTAACAGAAGCGTCACGTGACCACGTGAAAGTTTGATCTTCAGCTGTTATTCTTTGTTTAGTTGTTAAATGACAGCTAGACGGCTCCAAATCTACATGACAGTCAAGACGTCATACTGGAGCTTTTATTTTGTAGTTCAGGGAGCTGAAGCTGCCGTGTGTTACAGAACCATCCCCGTGACTTTGGTTCTGAAGGACCCTCAGCTCCCAGATCACGACTTGGGTTCCCTGGAGCTGGCTGTCACCCTGACACCTAAAAGCAGTCCCATCGAGGAGCACCAAGACGCAACGGTAGGTGTTTGTGTCCATAGTTTCATCCAAGGTCATTTTTAACGGTGGTGGTGTCACATCAGGGAACGTTAGGAACGCCACATGACCATCTTCGTTTTCTTTGTTTACAACAGATCATTTCTGTTTCATCCAGCCTGAAAAAAATCATAAATTAGTAATTCGGAGAGACAGAGTGGCCTAGTACCACCGGGGTCTGGACCGGGACCTGAACCGCTTCACCGGGGTCTGGACCCGGCGGCTCCTCTACGGTGTAGTGGATCAGGTCGATCAGTCCGATGCAACCGGTCGTCATAGTTCACCGTTTACTGTCTCGCATCGGTAGAACTGGAGAAACGGTGACGATCCAGACGGCATTGATTTAACGTCACAAACAGAAAAACGGTTTTCTCCGCTGCGCCACAACAAAACCAGTTCAACCAGTTCAGTCCAGACCTGGAAACCAGTTGACAGACTGAAAACGATGCAGGTCAGAGGTCAGTGTGGATGCGTCGTTTTCCCAGACGTGTGTCGTAACGTTCTTGATCATTTTACTTCAACGCTGCTGTGGCGTCCTTCACAGAATTAAAAAATAAGCTGTGAATTTCTAATCGATCTCTTTCCCTTGTTAACCAAACTACATCTTCCTGCAAACAGATATACTGTACACATTCCCTGCCTGCATTCTCCCCCCAGCTAAAGTAAAAAAATAGTAATCATTCTGCTTTTACAATTTAAGTTTAAGGTTAATTTTCTAGTTTTCTAGTTTTTATCCGCTCAATTTTTAAAACAACAGTTTGTTGTATATTTTATGGTTGTATTTTCTAAACTGAGGATACACTCCGCCCCCTGGTGGAGGCCGCCAGTATGGAGCCTTAGTGGGTCAACGCTCAAGACTACAAAGATTGTACCGACGTAAAGATGACCACTCTGACAGAAACTCACTGAACCAACGGTCCAAAAACAACTTCACTTTCTACAGTCCAGCTCTGGATTCAGTCTCATCTTTAATGTTTCACCATCAGAAATCTGATTCCAGCGGAAAACTGCACTAGATTCATGGAATCACACGACCGAGAGAAATCAGGACCAGTCTTTTTTTGCAGTCTTGGACCTTTTCTAGTAGACGTACTGGTACTGGTACACTGATCCTGATAGGGAGCTTTGTGAGCATCTAAGTCACCACTTTGTTTTGCATTCTGAGGTTTTGAGCTCAGTAAAATTGCGTTTCTGTCCTGCAGCACGGAGAACTGAAAGTGTATCGGTGGAAGCCTTACGTGAACAAAGTGAGTGTAGAACGTAGATTTTGTCATGACTTCCTGTAGATGAGTGAGCCGGTCCTGCTCCACCTCTTACTCTACTGAAACGCTTTTCCCTTATCAGTCATCTAATGTGTTTAGAAAGTCACTTTGTTCTCTGTCCTCTGTTTTCACCGAACCATTATTTATTTAACAAAAAAAAAAAAAAAAAATCACATGGGCAATCCTAAGTACCCTCTTACTGCATTTATAGGATTTAAGAGGGTAAGCTGCAGCTGCAAACGTGAACTGTGAATTCTCCAAGATCACAGCGCTGATCCAAACGCGGATCTGCTGGGTTTTTATCACACGAGTCATAGCACACGAATCCGGGTCGAGCGCTCGCTTATTCTACTTGTTTTTCTTAAAATTAAGATGTGGAAAAATGCAGAAATTAGGATCTGAAATGGAAGAAGGAAGAAAAATAAGGAGGAAAAGCTAAATGCTTAAATGTTACATCCCATGAACTAAAAGCAACAAACGCTGATCATGACTTCAGCTCAGACGACCGGCAGCACCGCCGGGAGAACCAGAACCCGCCTCAGTCTTCATTCGTGATGTAACAACCCTGGAAACATGCAGCGGGCATGCATGTAGTACAAAAGTACACGAGATGCGACGCGTGTCCACCAGGGGTCCGTGGGAGACGTTGACAGTCAAACTGTGAGCTGGAACCAGGATTTCAGCCGTCAGCTTCTCAGAGTTTGGTATTTATTTAGCTTTAATCAGTCAGCTTCAGTTGCTGTGTGGATCAGAGGATGAGCTCCAGATGTTTCCTCAGGCATTAAGCGCAGTCGGCCTCGATCATGTTTTATTCAACACATGAATGAATTATAGGCCAAGTCTTGTTCTGTGCTGCAGCTGCAGTCGGCGAGGAACCGCAGTAACGCGGAGAAAGACGGAGAACGGGAATAAACAAATACAGGAGAAATGAAAAACAAACACAGTTTCAGTGAAGCTACTGAGCTCACAAGTGAGGCCAAAATGATTGACATTTCAAAGCTGGAGCGTATTTATGGTGGTTTAGTGAAAGCAGGACACCTCAAAGTTCATAGTCCGTTCAGTGTCTAGAAGTAAATGTGTCCAGACGTTTGACATGTGGCAGCCCGGATGTCACAGCCGCTTCTGCAGAGATCTAATGTGTTTTCATTTACGTTCAGACCATGCTGCTCAGGAGGTCCTGGAAACGGTCCACCAAGGTAACCAGCATCATCATCATCATCATCGTTGTGTCCTCGTCTGTGTTTGTAGTCGCCAGTCCACCAACCTTCATCAGCTTCCTGTCCGTGTTCACGCCGTCTGTTTTCCACCGCTGTATCCTGGCTGTTTTAGTTTTTAAATAAATTCTCTCAGATGAAACGTAATTTGTTTGCAGGGCCGTATCTAGCTGTTTAGGGCCCGTGCAAGACTTTTTGGGAACCCCTGTTTTGTAATCTGTGGTGACGAAAAAGGCGAGATTTGGGAATCTAAAGTGCAACTTCAAGTTGAGATAAAGTCATCAGTTTGAAAACAATCTGTTTTTTCTTTGTCTTTTCAACCAGACACCGACTTAATAAACTTTTTAAGGAAAAATCTGAAATGAATTTCTTATTCTTAGAAAAGTCTGGGCATAGTGAGTTAAAGAGTTATAAACTTAGTTAAAACAAAACTTACAAGTTATACTTTAAGTTTTCAAATTTACAAAAATACATAAAAACACCAGTTTATAAACTGAAGTGAGAAAATAAAAGGAAATAAGGACTTTATAAAATCACAAATTTTGAAGATTTAAAAAAAAATCTTGATTTATAAATTAGCAAATTTCAAAGAAAACAAAATCAGAATTTCTGACGCCATAATCCTAAAAATAAAAAAACCCACACACAAATTAGGACTTTATAAACTCTTAAATATGCAAGAAAAATACAAAGTTTTTTTTTAATTAAAAAATGAAATCTCACCCTATTTTTTTAAGAAGAAGAGGGAAAAAAAGTTCTCAAAAAAAAATGTTTAAAAATTTGATGTTTTTCCCTGCCGACTGGGAGGCGCGGCGGCGCCCCCTGCCGACTGGGAGGCGCGGCGGCGCCCCCTGCCGACTGGGAGGCGCGGCGGCGCCCCCTGCCGACTGGGAGGCGCGGCGGCGCCCCCTGCCGACTGGGAGGCGCGGCGGCGCCCCCTGCCGACTGGGAGGCGCGGCGGCGCCCCCTGCCGACTGGCAGGCGTAGAGAGATGCATGTCTGTGGTTTTGTCTCATCGCTGCTGTCATTCTCATCTGCAGCCTCTGCTCTTCATCGTGTAAATATGAAGTTATAAATCGGAACTAAACCAGAACACACCGGCAGATGTGATTATGTGGCTGGTTTTTAGATCTACAAGTTGTTCTATAAATATGAGCACCCTAAATTGTTCTCTGGACCTCTGAGGAACAGAGCCCACCATCAGATGAAGATCAGAGTTCCCCCTCGTGTCCTTCGTCCTTCCATCTAACAAACACATTTCAGCATTTCATCTGTGTTTGGACCAGCAGCAGCAGTCCATGCGTCTCTCTGAGGTCCATCGGAAGTCTCAGCTGTGGCGAGGGATCGTCAGCATCGCGTTGATCGAAGGTCGGAACCTGACGCCCATGGACCCCAACGGGCTGAGCGACCCGTACGTCAAGTTCAGACTGGGACCTCAGAAGTACAAGAGCAAGGTCGGTGTGACGAGTGTTGTGGACGGCGTTGGAGATGAGCCTCTGTAAATCGATGGGTGTGTTTTTGTGCAGACGGTGCCGAAGACGCTGAGTCCTCAGTGGAGGGAGCAGTTCGACCTGCACGTGTACGAGGAGACGGGCGGCGTGTTGGAGATCACGGTGTGGGACAAAGACACCGGCCGGAGAGACGACTTCATTGGACGGTCAGTTCACATGTGTGAGGTTCCTACAGTTTATCCGGTAACTGCTGCTGATAGAAGTTTGACCAGAAGTTCTCGGTTCTCCTTGGTTCTACCAGCTGCTGCTTCTGGAGCTCCTCGGTTCAGCTGGAAAAATGGAGCTTTCATAATCTCCAGCTAATACTTGTCTTAAAAGCGATCAGATTCTGATCTTCATCCCAGATTAGTGGCTCACTCACTTCTCCGATCAATAACTTTAAACGGTGTCTTTTATTTTGAAGTTCAGCAGAAACCCACCAGGAGCTCGTTTCAGGACACTGTAGCCCAGAATAAAACCTGAGCTTTAACTTTGAATGTAAAAATATCTTCAGCTGGAAGTTTTTTCTCTCTACAGCATGATATTTTTAACCTTTTTGTTGTTGACCTTTGACCCAAGAGCAAATCTGTTTTTGGTGCTCCAGGTGCCAGTTGGACCTCTCGACTCTGATCAAGGAGCAGACCCACCACCTGGAGCTCCCGCTGGAGGAGTCCCGGGGTTTCGTGGTGCTGCTGGTGACACTGACCGCGTCGGCCGCCGTCTCCATCGCTGACCTGTCCATCACACCGCTGGACGACCCGCAGGAGCGGCGGGAGATCCTCAGGAGATATGTACGCTGCCCTCTGAGGGGAACTCAGACACGACGTCCATCAGACTCAAAGATTCATACGTCACTGCGTGAATTTTTATGCTGCAGGCTGCGAGGAGGTCCCTCTCCAACCTCAAAGACGTGGGCGTGGTGCAGGTGAAGGTGCTGAGAGCAGAGGGACTCATGGCTGCAGACGTAACTGGTAATGACATCAGCTGCAAAGCGTCACGAATAAACAAGTCGTACGAGTGTTGACGTGATGGATGTTGCAGGTAAAAGTGATCCTTTCTGCGTTCTGGAGCTGAACAACGACCGCCTGCAGACTCACACGGTCTACAAAAACCTCAGCCCCGAGTGGAACAAGGTCTTCACCTTGTAAGTTCACCATCATCTGCATATTTGTGCATCCGTTCGTTTTTTTTGGAGTTCATCCCGTTGTCGTGGCCTTACCAGCCCTGCTCCAGACGCCGGACCCACAGACCCAGACGCCGGACCCACAGACCCAGACGCCGGACCCACAGACCCAGACGCCAGACCCAGACGCCGGACCCACAGACACAGACCCCGGACCCACAGACCCAGACCCCGGGACCCCAGACCCAGACCCAGACCCTGGACCCCCAGACCCACAGACCCTCAGATCTCTGTCCCACAGAGCCAGACCCCGGACCCACAGAGCCAGACCCCGGACCCACAGACACAGACCCCGGACCCACTGACACAGACCCCGGTCCCTGAGTGTGTTATGCTCACGAGTCACTTCCATGCTGTTTGGAACAAGTAAACTTGTAGTTTTTTCTCTTCTAACAATAAACGTCTCTATTCCCAGTCCTCCAGAAGCTGCTGTTTTTAATCAGTTTGATTCAGACTGGGAGTCTGTGGTTTTCTGATTGTAAACTACATCTTTGAAAGCTGATCATGATTAAAAAATACAAATAAAATACAATGTAGAGACTCAGATGTTGTTTTTGAAGAACAAAGAGGATGCTGCAGATCTGTTCTGTCTCCTCAGTAACGTGAAGGACGTCCACTCGGTCCTGGAGGTGACAGTGTTTGATGAAGACCGAGACAGGAGTGCAGACTTCCTGGGAAAAGTGGCCATTCCTCTGTTAAGTGTGAGTGTCAGACTATACAAGGATTTTTATCGGCGGTCCAGAGTCTCCTTCCTTCCGTGCAGCAGTACCACCTCTGACCACATGGTGGCAGCAGAAAAGCCCACATGTCAGCTCCTGATGTAAGACACATCATACACATCTAGTGGGTGAAATGGAGATGTGCTGCATGGTCTCCTCTCATTAACACGGTTTTGTCAGTGGCTCTTCATTCAACACAACAGATCTGCATGCCCCATATGGTCAGAGGTGGTACTGCTACGATACAGAATGGAGGCTCGAGGGTTAAATTTCAGGTTGTGTGCATCTTAAAAACAATTGAGTTCTCCGAAACTCTCATTTGGACATTTTTGGTGTATAATTGATCCCCTGTGACATCAGAAGGAAAAACTTTTTAGGTGTCAGGGACGTTCAGTTTTGCTTATTTGAGTTCATTGGAGGCACACCTGTGGAATTATCTTGAGCTTCACCTTCAGATACAACGGTCTTATTCTTGATCTCAAACTATTTAACAGAAAGCAGCAAAGTAATCACTGAGGTCTAAGCAGACTCACAGCAATAACACTCCATGAGTGAATGACGCCCGACAGGCGGCGAGGGCCCTGCAAACAACCAAACAACCACATCCTTGAGTCTATGGATCCACCCCGATATCCAGAATTAGTGATGTAGGAGAAATAAAACGAGCTGTCTCCATCTGTAGAAGCCTAAATTAATGAAATTCACACATTTGTGAGTTCATGAAGTCACGTTACGGACGGACATGAAGAGAAATACTAACATCTGACCACAACTGTGAGCCGAAAAGAAGCTGAAACTCCTTTGATTCAGCTTGGTCCTTGTTGTTAGATCCGAAATGGCCAGCAGAAGGCGTACCTGCTGAAGAACAAGGAGCTGACGGGCCCGACCAAAGGAGTCATCTACCTGGAGGTGGAGGTCATCTACAACACGGTGATGAACCCATCATGGACTTCATGAATTTGGTCTCCTTGATGATGAAATGATGATGAGTGATATTCTTTTTTTGTTTTTTCCTCTCTAGGTTAAAGCTGCTCTGAGGACGTTGGTCCCTGCAGAGCAGAAGTACATCGAGGAAGAGCCAAAAGTCTCCAAACAGGTGCGTTATTGCTGTTTACAGCTTTTAACGTGTTAAACTCAGTCGTGGTTCCATGTTGTTTTTAGTCAGTAGAGGTTTTTCTCCTGGAAACTCTTCCAACCTAACCGTACTAACCGTACTGTTCCAGTTTTCTTCAGACTGCTGTCATGTTCTTCAACATCTCAGTGAGGTCTGTAAGCTCTGAGATGGAGCTTTTCTGTGTTTCTCTGAGCATTACAGCATCTGATCTTGGGGTAAATCTGCTGCGACGTCCAGTCCTGTGAGGACTGACAACCGTCTGGATTGTTTTCTACTCCAGCGTTAGGAACTTTAGTTTGGAAATGGTTCTTTGACCCTTTTTCCAGATTGGCTGTGCAGCATCAGTTGCTTCTCTGAGAGCGTTGCTTATGTCTTGCAGATAACAGTCTCCTGTCCTGGCTCGTTCCTGTTTCTTTTTCCACTTGTGATGTCTGGTCAACGTTGGTTGAAGTCCAGAACTTTGTCTTCCAGCTGCTGCGGCAGAACTTTAACCGGGTGAAGAGGTGCATCATGGTCCTCATCAGCTACGGCACGTACATCAACAGCTGCTTCGAGTGGGAGTCTGCGCAGAGGAGCGTCATCTCCTTCGTGGTATGAAGACACCCGTGAACGCTCGGTTCTGGTTGCGTTTTCTTGCCTGTGGTGACTCTTGACTTCTGCCAGCTGTTCGTGGTGGCGGTGTGGAACTTCGAGCTCTACATGCTGCCGCTGGCCTTGTTGCTGCTGCTGGTCTGGAACTTCTTCTCCTGCAGCAGAGAAGCGGCTGACGTGGTGAGAAAGCAGGACTTTTCTTCTGTACCGTGTCTCTGTCGTTCAGTTTGATGAGCGCTGCTTTCTTCTCTGCTGCAGTCCATGGAGGCCATGTTTGAATGGGAGGATGAAGAAGACAACAAAGAAGACAAGGTATTGAGGATGTTCAGAGTGGAGCAGTCCTCCACTTTCCTCCGTGTCTGCTGTTTATCCGGGTCGGACCAGAGACCTCCAGGTCTGTCTCCGTTCACACAGAACTCCAAGGTCTCTGTGGGAACGTCCACAGGTTCTCAGTTGTGGTCGACTCCTCCTCCTCGACATGTCGTTACTGGACGAGGTGGACGAGGTTTCCCAGGAACAGCAGATCCAACCGGACGCTGGTTCTTCCTGGTCTCAAAACTGGCGTCCTGCAACGGCTAGCATAAGCGTAGTTCAGCTTTAGCTTTAGCATGCGTCACGGCCGGCTCGAAAGCCAAGAGCGAAGGGAGATGCGCAGGTTGTAGGGCAACACGTGGATATGTTGGATGCTGGGTGGCATGACGGGAGAGACGAGCTCCACTCGTCTGAGGAGATGCTTCAGGTGTTTAAAGGACCTCTGCCGTCGTTCTGTCCAGACAAACGTCTGTGGGTCCTTCAGCAGACCGCTTAGAGGCCACGACAGTGGAGACGTTTCTACAGAAACTGCGATGGTACCCGACCAAACCCAGAAAGCGGATCAGCCAAATACTGCTCCACTACCTGGACCTTGGCAGTGACGGGACACACTTGGCCTTGACAGTCGCTCTGGCAAACTCTCATTTCGCCAAATTAACCGTGAGCCCCGCCCTCGCTAAACAGGTAAACAATTTCTTTATACGGTTCAAATGAGACGGCCAAGAGTCAGATTGATGACCACATGATCCAAATACACCGCGCAGGCCTTCATGTCACCAATAGACCCGCTTCATAACGCGCTAAAAGGTGGCTGGTGCGTTACGCAACCTAAAAGTCGCTGTGGCATAAGAATATCGGCCTTGCGGTGTAACAAAGGCAGCCAGTTCTCATGCTCTTTGGTAAAGGGGCCGATACCCCTTCAAAAGGTCCAACTTACTGCCAAACGTAGCAGAACCCACCTGACGTCTTCCATCCGAGGACTTTAGTGACGCTGAGTTTGCAGAAGTCAGTTCAAAAGATTTAGGCACCAACAAACAAGAGAAACGGACAAGCCGCCACTTTTACCGCGGCTTTTCAAGCGTGCTGTGACACATGCTAAAACCATGCTAACCGCTCACACGTACTATTAGCTAAACATGCTAAACATCATGTTGTAAAGTTTTAGTTGGAAATATTTTTAGAAATTTATATCTTAGTAAACTCCTGAGTAAAAAATGGAAATTAATAACTCAAAACAATGTGTTTTAAAGCTGCAGCATAACTGTCGCCTCCGGCGTTCGTCTCGCTGGTCGCTGGTCGCTGGTCGCTGGCCGCTGGCCCCTGGCCGCTGGCCCCTGGCCGCTGGTCGCTCTCGTTTTGACGGAATTCTGGTTCCTTCTGCTTCTGTCTCTCTTCAGGACTCGGAGCACAAGGGCTTCATGGACAAACTGTACGCCATCCAGGACGTGTTCATCAGCGTACAGAGCGCTCTGGATGAGGTGGCGTCCTTTGGGGAGAGGATGAAGAAGTAGGTGTCACCGTCACAGGCCGGAGTTTTTTTTTTTCTTCTTCTTCTTCTTTCAAAGAAGCGTTTTACCAGCGTCAAGAAGCAGTCAGATACTCGCATCCTTGACTTGTGTTGAACAGAAGATCCACTTCCTTCATGTGGTTTAGCAGCTACGCTCATGTCGTAACGTTAATTCATTTCCCTGCTGAGATAAGTAAAGCTGCGGGGTTGAAGGTGGGTGGGAGGAGCTTTATTGCACCTGTTGTCAGGTGAAAGGCAGGGTAGCAAGCTTGTCATGTTTGTATTTTAATGCATCAATCACTTAAAGAAACTGTGGCGCCATTACTGACATCTAGTGGCGCGTTGTAGGCAGCAGCGCCTCCTGAAGAGCCTCACTTCTGTTCATCTTCCATGTTTCTGCTGCAGCACCTTCAACTGGACTGTGCCTTTTCTCAGCTGGTTGGCCATCGCTGCATTGTTTCTAGCCGTGCTCCTGCTCTACCTCATACCGCTACGGTACCTGGTCCTCGCTTGGGGTGAGTTTGGACATCCAGATGACGACTCGGACCGCTGCTGGAGAACGTTCACGCCACCGGTTTATCGATTGCATGTAGAAGAACAGATTTACATCCGCACATCCACCAGGGGGCAGTAATCACTCAAGCACATATCAGCACACGGCAACTGTTTGCTGTTTATTGAAACAAAAACCTTTTCTATAAACAAATAAATCTATATTTATCTAAGTATAGAGATGAGTTGACTGGAGGTCGTTGGAGAACCGTGAACTCGTTCATGTTCAGTGTTTTAGGAAACGAACAGCGGTGTGAACGGTGGTCGTGTATGAGGCCACTGAACCAAAGTCGGTACAGAAAGGTCGAATTCTTTGCTTTAATTTGACCCAAATTGATGACAAAACGTCTCACTATTTTCAGAGGTCCACTGGAACGTCTGCCAACCACCTCCTCAGGTGGCGAGGACGGCACAGACCACCTGTGAGTGAGGCTGAGCGGCTTCATCTTCTTCTGGAAAGGACATTTCTTTAATTTCTCCCTTGTTTGCTCAGAGTCATAGACTGAAAGAACAGGCCACGCCTCCTGTGATGTCACCCAGAGAGATCTGGATGGCGCCACGTTGGCAGGAGCTGACTCCACCCAACCCAGTTCATTTGAAACTGTGCAGCTGGGTGAAGGGCGCAGGCCTGAAGGCCACCTGGGCCACGCCTACCTGACTCGGCGACCAGCGAGTTGAAGCTAGCGGTTGTTAGTTCACGTTATTCTGATCAAATCTGACAAACGTCCTCGTTTCAGATGTCTGTGGCAACCGAAACAAGGACCCGTGGAGCTCTGGTGGGACTTGCTGGGTTCCCCTAATGGGCCTGATGATCTACAGGCGTCCAGCCGTTGTCCTCTGAGTAGTCCTTGCTAGCAGCCTTCAACCAGCGGTTAGGACACAACTGCTTCAGGCGGCTTTGATTATCTGACCGCTGAACCGACCAGCAACCATCTAACTTAACAAAACAAAAACTGCGGTTCCTCTACCGTTCCGGTCACTACGATCAGGATCCGGACCTGCCGTTCCTCCGCCGACCACCACGATCCAGATCCGCAGTTTTCTATCGGCCACCAAGGGCCTGGATCCAGGCCAGCCGGTCCTCTACCGACCACCGGGGTCTGAATCCGGACCCGCTGTTTCTCTGCTGAAAACCAGTGTCTGGATCCAGACCCATTGTTCCTCCACCGACCACCACAATCTGAATCTGGACCCGCGGTTCCCCTACCAGCCACCAGGGTCTGGATCCAACCATCTTAGTTGTGCCGTTAACTGGACTAAGAGACCACTGGGACTTCCTTCACTTCTAGATGGTGTCAGACAAGGAAACCAGATGTGACACCTGAATACAACCTTTTTATCTGAACAAGCACTTTTACAAATGTGTATAACAGAATCTAACATTTAAACTCAGTTTCCTCTTTGACTTTGGTTGTGGAAAAATAACAATAACCAATAAATATGCATTGAAAAGGTTAATAAAACGTTTCTTAACACCGAGGACTGTTTGTTCTGTGTACCAGTAGCTATCAGCTGTAGCTTTTAACTCTTTATTGTGTCTGCCGAGGCTTAGGTTTAGGTTCACAAAACATATATGTTAATGCAAATATTTCTTTCTTTTAAAGATTTTTGTGGCACTAGTGGTCTTTATTGAAAGTAGGTGAAACTGGTAGAGCGAAAGATGGGGGAAGACACGCAGCAAAGAGCAACAGGCCAGGACTCGAACCTGCGCTGCCTGGACAGGGCGACAGCCTCTGTAAATGCTCAACCCACTGAGTTATGCAGGGCACTCAGATTTACTCCTAGGTTCAGGTTTGGGTTTATGTTTTGGTTCAGGTTCAGGTTTCTGTTTCTGTTCAGGTTCTGGTTCAGGTTTCTGTTCAGGTTCTGGTTCAGGTTCAGGTTTCTGTTCAGGTTCTGGGTCAGGTTTTGGTTCAGGTTTATGTTTATGTTTTGGTTCAGGTTCAGGTTTATGTTTTGGTTCAGGTTTATGTTTCGGTTCAGGTTCAGGTTTTGGTTCTGGTTCAGGTTTATGTTTCGGTTTTGGTTCAGGTTTCTGTTTCTGTTCAGGTTCTGGTTCAGGTTCAGGTTTATGTTTTGGTTCAGGTTTATGTTTTGGTTCAGGTTTTGGTTCAGGTTCTGGTTCTGGTTCAGGTTTATGTTTCGGTTTCGGTTCAGGTTTCTGTTTCTGTTCAGGTTCTGGTTCAGGTTTATGTTTTGGTTCAGGTTCAGGTTCAGGTTTATGTTTCGGTTCAGGCTTAGGTTCTGGTTCTGGTTCTGGTTCAGGTTTCGATTTATGTTTTGGTTCAGGTTTCTGTTTCTGTTCAGGTTCTGGTTCAGGTTTATGTTTCGGTTCAGATTCAGGATTATGTTTTGGTTCAGATTCAGGTTTATGTTTTGGTTCAGGTTTATGTTTCGGTTCTGGTTCAGGTTTCGGTTTATGTTTATGTTTTGGTTCAGGTTTATGTTTATGTTTTGGTTCAGGTTCAGGTTTATGTTTCGGTTCAGGTTTAGGTTCTGGTTCAGGTTTCGGTTTATGTTTATGTTTTGGTTCAGGTTTATGTTTATGTTTTGGTTCAGGTTCAGGTTTATGTTTCGGTTCAGGTTTATGTTTGGTTCAGGTTTATGTTTCGGTTCAGGTTTATGTTTCGGTTCAGGATTAGGTTTATGTTTTGGTTCAGGTTTATGTTTCGGTTCAGGATTAGGTTTATGTTTCGGTTCAGGTTCAGGTTTATGTTTTGGTTCAGGTTTATGTTTCGGTTCAGGATTAGGTTCAGGTTTATGTTTCGGTTCAGGCTTAGGTTCTGGTTCTGGTTCTGGTTCAGGTTTCGATTTATGTTTTGGTTCAGGTTTCTGTTTCTGTTCAGGTTCTGGTTCAGGTTTATGTTTCGGTTCAGGTTCAGGTTTTGGTTCTGGTTCAGGTTTATGTTTCGGTTTTGGTTCAGGTTTCTGTTTCTGTTCAGGTTCTGGTTCAGGTTCAGGTTTATGTTTTGGTTCAGGTTTATGTTTTGGTTCAGGTTTTGGTTCAGGTTCTGGTTCTGGTTCAGGTTTATGTTTCGGTTTCGGTTCAGGTTTCTGTTTCTGTTCAGGTTCTGGTTCAGGTTTATGTTTTGGTTCAGGTTCAGGTTTATGTTTCGGTTCAGGCTTAGGTTCTGGTTCTGGTTCTGGTTCAGGTTTCGATTTATGTTTTGGTTCAGGTTTCTGTTTCTGTTCAGGTTCTGGTTCAGGTTTATGTTTTGGTTCAGATTCAGGATTATGTTTTGGTTCAGATTCAGGTTTATGTTTTGGTTCAGGTTTATGTTTCGGTTCTGGTTCAGGTTTCGGTTTATGTTTATGTTTTGGTTCAGGTTTATGTTTATGTTTTGGTTCAGGTTCAGGTTTATGTTTCGGTTCAGGTTTAGGTTCTGGTTCAGGTTTCGGTTTATGTTTATGTTTTGGTTCAGGTTTATGTTTATGTTTTGGTTCAGGTTCAGGTTTATGTTTCGGTTCAGGTTTATGTTTGGTTCAGGTTTATGTTTCGGTTCAGGTTTATGTTTCGGTTCAGGATTAGGTTTATGTTTTGGTTCAGGTTTATGTTTCGGTTCAGGATTAGGTTTATGTTTCGGTTCAGGTTCAGGTTTATGTTTTGGTTCAGGTTTATGTTTCGGTTCAGGATTAGGTTTATGTTTCGGTTCAGGTTCGGGTTCGGGTTCAGGTTTATGTTTCGGTTCAAGTTCAGGTTTATGTTTCGGTTCAGGTTCAGGTTTAGGTTTATGTTTCGGTTCAGGTTCAGGTTTATGTTTCGGTTCAGGTTTTGGTTCAGGTTTATGTTTATGTTTTGCTTCAGGTTCTGGTTCAGGTTTCTGTTCCGGTTCAGGTTTATGTTTTGGTTTAGGTTCTGGTTCAGGTTCAGGTTTTGGTTCAGGTTTATGTTTATGTTTTGTTTCAGGTTCAGGTTTTGGTTCAGGTTCTGGTTCAGGTTCAGGTTTATGTTTTGGTTCAGGTTTATGTTTTTGTTCTGGTTCTGGTTCAGGTTTATGTTTTGGTTCAGGTTCAGGTTTATGTTTTGGTTCAGGTTTATGTTTCGGTTCAGGTTCAGGTTTTGGTTCTGGTTCAGGTTTATGTTTATGTTTTGGCTCAGGTTTCTGTTTCTGTTCAGGTTCTGGTTCAGGTTCAGGTTTATGTTTTGGTTCAGGTTCAGGTTTATGTTTTGGTTCAGGTTCAGGTTTATGTTTTGGTTCAGGTTCAGGTTTATGTTTTGGTTCAGGTTTAGGTTCTGGTTCAGGTTTCGGTTTATGTTTATGTTTATGTTTTGGTTCAGGTTTAGGTTTATGTTTCGGTTCAGGTTTAGGTTCTGGTTCAGGTTTCGGTTCAGGTTTATGTTTATGTTTTGGTTCAGGTTCAGGTTCAGGTTTTGGTTCAGGTTTATGTATTGGTTCAGGTTTATGTTTATGTTTTGGTTCAGGTTCAGGTTTATGTTTCGGTTCAGGTTCAGGTTCAGGTTTATGTTTTGGTTCAGGTTCAGGTTTATGTTTCGGTTCAGGTTCAGGTTTATGTTTCGGTTCAGGTTCAGGTTTTGGTTCAGGTTTATGTTTTGGTTCAGGTTCAGGTTTATGTTTCGGTTCAGGTTCAGGTTCAGGTTTATGTTTTGGTTCAGGTTCAGGTTTTGGTTCAGGTTTATGTTTTGGTTCAGGTTCAGGTTTATGTTTCGGTTCAGGTTCAGGTTCAGGTTTATGTTTTGGTTCAGGTTCAGGTTTATGTTTCGGTTCAGGTTCAGGTTTATGTTTATGTTTCGGTTCAGGTTCAGGTTTATGTTTTGGTTCAGGTTCAGGTTTATGTTTGGTTCAGGTTTAGGTTCTGGTTCAGGTTTCGGTTCAGGTTTATGTTTATGTTTTGGTTCAGGTTCAGGTTTTGGTTTATGTTTCGGTTCAGGTTCAGGTTTATGTTTCGGTTCAGGTTCTTGTTCAGGTTTATGTTTCGGTTCAGGTTTAGGTTCTGGTTCAGGTTTCGGTTTATGTTTATGTTTTGGTTCAGGTTTATGTTTATGTTTTGGTTCAGGTTCAGGTTTATGTTTCGGTTCAGGTTTAGGTTCGGGTTCAGGTTTATGTTTCGGTTCAGGTTTATGTTTCGGTTCAGGATTAGGTTTATGTTTTGGTTCAGGTTTATGTTTCGGTTCAGGATTAGGTTTATGTTTCGGTTCAGGTTCAGGTTTATGTTTTGGTTCAGGTTTATGTTTCGGTTCAGGATTAGGTTTATGTTTCGGTTCAGGTTCGGGTTCGGGTTCAGGTTTATGTTTCGGTTCAAGTTCAGGTTTATGTTTCGGTTCAGGTTCAGGTTTAGGTTTATGTTTCGGTTCAGGTTCAGGTTTATGTTTCGGTTCAGGTTTTGGTTCAGGTTTATGTTTATGTTTTGCTTCAGGTTCTGGTTCAGGTTTATGTTTTGGTTCAGGTTTCTGTTCCGGTTCAGGTTTATGTTTTGGTTTAGGTTCTGGTTCAGGTTCAGGTTTTGGTTCAGGTTTATGTTTATGTTTTGTTTCAGGTTCAGGTTTTGGTTCAGGTTCTGGTTCAGGTTCAGGTTTATGTTTTGGTTCAGGTTTATGTTTTTGTTCTGGTTCTGGTTCAGGTTTATGTTTTGGTTCAGGTTCAGGTTTATGTTTTGGTTCAGGTTTATGTTTCGGTTCAGGTTCAGGTTCAGGTTTTGGTTCAGGTTCTGGTTCTGGTTCAGGTTTAGGTTTATGTTTTGGCTCAGGTTTCTTTTTCTGTTCAGGTTCTGGTTCAGGTTTCTGTTTCTGTTCAGGTTCTGGTTCAGGTTCAGGTTTATGTTTTGGTTCAGGTTCAGGTTTATGTTTTGGTTCAGGTTCAGGTTTATGTTTTGGTTCAGGTTCAGGTTTATGTTTTGGTTCAGGTTTAGGTTCTGGTTCAGGTTTCGGTTTATGTTTATGTTTATGTTTATGTTTATGTTTATGTTTTGGTTCAGGTTTAGGTTTATGTTTCGGTTCAGGTTTAGGTTCTGGTTCAGGTTTCGGTTCAGGTTTATGTTTATGTTTTAGTTCAGGTTCAGGTTCAGGTTTTGGTTCAGGTTTATGTATTGGTTCAGGTTTATGTTTATGTTTTGGTTCAGGTTTATGTTTCGGTTCAGGTTCAGGTTCAGGTTTATGTTTTGGTTCAGGTTCAGGTTTATGTTTCGGTTCAGGTTCAGGTTTATGTTTCGGTTCAGGTTCAGGTTTTGGTTCAGGTTTATGTTTTGGTTCAGGTTCAGGTTTATGTTTCGGTTCAGGTTCAGGTTCAGGTTTATGTTTTGGTTCAGGTTCAGGTTTTGGTTCAGGTTTATGTTTTGGTTCAGGTTCAGGTTTATGTTTCGGTTCAGGTTCAGGTTCAGGTTTATGTTTTGGTTCAGGTTCAGGTTTATGTTTCGGTTCAGGTTCAGGTTTATGTTTATGTTTCGGTTCAGGTTCAGGTTTATGTTTTGGTTCAGGTTCAGGTTTATGTTTGGTTCAGGTTTAGGTTCTGGTTCAGGTTTCGGTTCAGGTATATGTTTATGTTTTGGTTCAGGTTCAGGTTCAGGTTTTGGTTTATGTTTCGGTTCAGGTTTATGTTTCGGTTCAGGTTCTTGTTCAGGTTTATGTTTTGGTTCAGGTTCAGGTTTAGGTTTCGGTTCAGGTTCAGGTTTATGTTTTGGTTCAGGTTCAGGTTCAGGTTTATGTTTTGGTTGGATTTGTGAAGTAGCCAAAACCATGAAGGTTTTTCAACGCTGATCTTTTGCTCTGCAGGTGTGAATAAGTTCACCAAGAAGCTGCGTGACCCGTACATGATCGACAACAACGAGCTTCTTGACTTCCTGTCCAGAGTGCCATCTGATGTTCAAGTGGTGAGTCACGTGGTTTCGCAGAGAGGAATGAATGTCTGGAAGCTTCCTGAACACAGAAACTCGCTGTTGTGTGAAGACAAAAAAAACATCGTCCGGCGAGAACTGAGTCCTAAAAGAAAAGAAACATCACTTCTAAATTTAGGACTTTAGGAGTTTATTTCAGCACTTTAGCAGTAAAATGATCTGCTTAGATCGTGTAATGGAGGTTCAGGAGGATCGACGGAGCAGCGAAGGTCCAGGCGGGTGGAGAACTGCAGCAACCTGAACCTGGAGCCGTTCAGACTGGCCGGGTGTTTCCTATTAAAACTCCTGTGTGATGGAGGAGCTCCGCCTCCAGATGATCCGTGGAGACGCGTTCAGCAGCTCCACTTCAGAAAGAACCCGGATAGATTGAGCTGAACTTAATAAAGCTAGCTAAGACACGTTCCGCTGTGGCTAACTGAGCTAGCTCGATGATGCTAAGCGTTTCTGACTCGACGTGAATTTGTAAAAAGAATAAAGGAGTCGGGAATGAGAACATTTCTAGATGTGTGAGTCTGAAGTTCAGATTCAGGTTTACCTAGCAGTTAGCCAGGCATGCCGGCACCGGTTTAGCCGAACCAGCGCAGCTGGTCTGAGTTCAGTAGCAGGAAGTTGGGAGTCCTCCAGGTCCACCTATCGCTACCGGCCCCGTTCAGCAGGACCTCATGTAGACAGACACCCAGTCCAGGTCTCTTCAGACATGTTTGTGGTCCTGATGCTTCATGGGTCAGAACCTCTGCTGTCATGTGCTGGAGGTCAGGTGATGGTCAGCTGAGGTCAGGTGATGTCAGCTGAGGTCAAGTGATGGTCAGGTGATGGTCAGCTGAGGTCAGGTGATGTCAGCTGAGGTCAGGTGATGGTCAGGTGATGGTCAGCTGAGGTCAGGTGATGGTCAGCTGAGGTCAGGTGATGGTCAGCTGAGGGTCAGGTGATGTCAGGTCATGGTCAGCTGATCGTCAGGTGATGGTCAGCTGAGGGTCAGGTGATGGTCAGGTGATGTCAGGTCATGGTCAGCTGATGGTCAGGTGATGGTCAGCTGAGGGTCAGGTGATGGTCAGGTGATGTCAGGTCATGGTCAGGTGATGGTCAGGTGATGGTCAGCTGAGGGTCAGGTGATGGTCAGGTGATGGTCAGGTGATGGTCAGCTGAGGGTCAGGTAAGGTTAGGTAAGGTCAGGTAAGGTCAGCAGAACTACAGGGAAGCACGTGGAGGCAATGACAGAAATAATCCAAGATGAAAGAACAAACCAACAGATAAGTCCACAACCAAAATAATTGTATCTGGAGGTGACGGCCAGTGACGGCAGAAGTGGAGTTGTAGGAACACAGAACCCTGTGGAACACCAGGACACGTGGCCTCGTGGGTGTTTGTGGGTCACCATCTCTGAACAGGTCGGTTCTGTTTAAAGGGTGACAGCTGGAACGGCTGACTGACGTCTGTGCCGGTGTTTTCCGTAACCGCCTGTGTTTGTGTTGACGGACAGATGCAGTATCGGGAGCTGAAAGTCGATCCCGGACAAAGCCCGAACAAACGCAGGAGGACCAACCCCAGCTAGCTGGAAACCTTCAACTGTTAACTTTGTACATTTTATCATTTATGTACCATATTTTAACATATTTCTTGTACATTTTAATTAGTGTAAAGAGTTGTAACTGTTTTTTTGTTTTTTTTTACTGTGGGAGGACACCAAGTTATTTTTTAAATCTTTTAAAGGAGAGAACAAGGTTGTAATGATTTGTTTCATTTTTCATACAGTCGTGTGCAGATGTTGGTTTCCTTTAAACCTGATGTTTCTGTTGGAACCCAAACTCATCTGATGGTCCTGCGTCTTAGTTGCAACATAAAAGGTCCTCTAGAGTACCTCAGAGGACTTCATGGTCCAGAACATGTCCTTCATCACCAATCCGGACCGTGGCGGTCTGTAGTGGACCTGCAGGTCTGGACCCTGGCGGTCTGTAGAGGACCAACAGGTCCGGACCCTGGGGGTCTGTAGTGGACCTGCAGGTCTGGATCCAGACCCTGGTGGTCTGTGGTGGACCTGCAGGTCCGGACCCTGGCGGTCTGTAGAGGACCTGCAGGTCCGGACCCTGGCGGTCTGTAGAGGACCAACAGGTCCGGACCCTGGGGGTCTGTAGTGGACCTGCAGGTCCGGACCCTGGCGGTCTGTAGTGGACCTGCAGGTCCGGACCCTGGCGGTCTGTGGTGGTGGTCTTCATGCCTCCCCCGCGGTGCTGGACGGAGGGTAGGAGGTGTTTTTCATGGGTCTGGACTTTTATTGATGAGTCTTATGTTTATCTGAGCTGCTGCATCAGACCTACTGGTATCAGGTTTATATTTTCTCCTAATTTTTACTCAAAGCAGCGGTCAGAAAATCAAACGTTAAGTTATCTCTGGATGTCTCCGGTCATGAAGGACCTGCTGAATCGGAGCGTTTGTTGATCAGGAGTGTTTTCAGAAGCAAGCAGTGATGTTCTGGTCCTGCTTATCAAAGATCTGGCCTGTTGTAGTCCTCCAGCTGTGAGTACTATTCCACCGAAGCGGATAAAAGTCCCTGTTTTCTGTTTAATGGAGGATTCAGAAGACGTTGTTAGACGCGGTTCTGGAACCCAAACGCTTGGCGAAGAGACGCGGTTCTGGAACCCAAACGTTTGACGGCGAAGAGACGCGGTTCTGGAACCCAAACGTTTGACGGCGAAGAGACGCGGTTCTGGAACCCAAACGTTTGACGGAGAGTTCTTCAGCTGTATCTGCTTGTGTTCTGAACTCCAGACTGCTCGATCATAATGACTGAAAAACAAAACTTCATGTCAATTTTACTTCATGTTATTTTGACCCATGTTGAACTTCCAGAAGATGTTCTGCAACCCCACACCAGAAGAGTTGGGACGCTGTGTGAACGTTAAATAAAACACATACGATGGTTATTAAAGAAACGGATCAGATGTTTAAAGCTCCCAAATTATTCACATCCATTAACCTAAACAGCTGTTTTAAACTGACTGACGACCCGCCACTGTAAAGTTATACTTTAAACTAATGTTGGGTAGTAAAGTTATACTTTAAACTAATGTTGGGTAGTAAAGTTATACTTTAAACTAATGTTGGGTAGTAAAGTTATACTTTAAACTAATGTTGGGTAGTAAAGTTATACTTTAAACTAATGTTGGGTATGTTTCTGAAGTTCTGTCGTTCCAGATTAAACTAATTAACAGTAAATTAATTTAATCGTCCCCTGCAGCCTGTTGATCCTGGATGTTGTCTTCTGTAACCATGACGACTGAAGCTTCTGTAACTCCGCCCCTCCAGTGTAACTTTACTACCAAGCATGTTTAGATTTCCAACTTTTCATCTCCAGGACATATTTAACTCCGTTTATATGATCCTCCAAAATGAGTCTCCATTGTAAAGCTGGAAACAGCTGATAGATTGGGTTAGCAACAGTAACTAAGGGGGCGGGGCTCACTGATCAAGTGGAGCGGGTCTGTTAAGGAACTGAATCTGTGGGGGCGGGGCTGACTCCAGGTGGACAGTTAATCCCAACTTTTGTGGGACTGGGGTTGTATCTGAGTATTTTTTCTGTTTTTTGTTTAGTTTTGTCCCGAATGTGTCTTCACGTCGTCCACAACGTCCTGCTGCATGTCTCTGGAAGCTGCTGTCTGGAAGAGTTTTGCATGACTGAACATAAACTGCAACCTGAAGCTGATCTGTTGTACGTTATTCTGATGTCCTGCTGACGCCCCTCACTGATATTGAATGTGGTTCCGTCCGGATCAGGACGGGCTGTGAGCACTGTGCAGAGAAATACATGTCACGTGACAATCCGTGTCTGATCTGAACATTATCTCCACCTGACTCAATCACGTGTTTGGATTCATGTATTTAAAACCTAAACACTGAAGGTCCACCAGAGAACATCTCATTATTAATTGGGCCCACATTGATGTTCGATGGAGAGCGTATCTCAGGGGAGCGTCCACATGTGTGAAGTTCTGACGAGGACAAATCCGGACATCAGTGCAGTATCCGACGTGGCTGCGGGACCGCGTCCCCATCTTTGGCGACTTTCAGGCGATGTGGAGACGAAAGGGAAAGATGAAGGGGGTGGAGCTGCAGCGCTGGTCAACAACAGAAGGTGTAACCGGGACACGTCACCGCCAACCATCGCTCCTGCAGCCACGTATTGAACTGTTATCTGCGAGTTCCCGTCCTCATTATCTACCGAGAAACTTCACCAGTGTTCTTGTAGTTTACATCCCGCCGTCAGCTGGTGCTGATGCTGCGAGTGACGTCACCAGCTCTGCTGTTGCTAGGCTACAGACGGACAACCAGCATGTTTCTAACTGTCACTGGTGGCTTCAGCAACGTCTCTCTTCCACATTTCCAACCTTTAAACAGTTTGTCAAGTGTTTCACCAGAGAAAACTAAATGTCGGATTTGTTTTAGTCAAACGTCAGAGATGGAAGCAGCTCCTCTGCACCACCTGCTCTCAGCAAGAGGATGCTCCTCTGGTCTGTCTCTCCTCCACCTACAAACACCACTTCCAGAGGAAACCTGGGACCAAAAGGACTGTGAGGAGGTGGTCACAGGAAGATGAAGAAACATCATTCCACCAGAACACTGAAGACAACATCATCCCACCAGAACACTGAAGACAACATCCCACCAGAACACTGAAGACTACGTCCCACCAGAACACTGAAGACATCATCATCATCATCATCATCCCACCAGAACAGTGAAGACAACAACATCATCCCACCAGAACACTGAAGACAACAACAACATCATCCCACCAGAACAGTGAAGACAACATCATCCTACCAGAACACTGAAGACAACATCCTACCAGAACACTGAAGACATCATCCCACCAGAACACTGAAGACAACAACAACATCATCCTACCAGAACACTGAAGACAACATCATCCCACCAGAACAATGAAGACATCATCCCACCAGAACAATGAAGACAACATCATCCCACCAGAACACTGAAGACAACATCATCCCACCAGAACAATGAAGACATCATCCCACCAGAACAATGAAGACAACATCATCCTACCAGAACACTGAAGACAACAACATCATCCCACCAGAACACTGAAGACAACATCATCCTACCAGAACACTGAAGACAACATCATCCCACCAGAACAATGAAGACATCATCCCACCAGAACACTGAAGACAACATCATCCCACCAGAACACTGAAGACAACATCATCCCACCAGAACACTGAAGACTACATCATCCCACCAGAACAATGAAGACATCATCCCACCAGAACACTGAAGACAACATCATCCCACCAGAACACTGAAGACAACATCATCCCACCAGAACACTGAAGACTACATCATCCCACCAGAACAATGAAGACAACATCATCCTACCAGAACACTGAAGACAACATCATCCCACCAGAACACTGAAGACAACATCATCCTACCAGAACACTGAAGACAACATCATCCCACCAGAACACTGAGGACAACATCATCCCACCAGAACAATGAAGACATCATCCCACCAGAACACTGAAGACAACATCATCCCACCAGAACAATGAAGACAACATCATCCCACCAGAACAATGAAGACATCATCCCACCAGAACACTGAAGACATCATCCCACCAGAACAATGAAGACATCATCCCACCAGAACACTGAAGACAACATCATCCCACCAGAACACTGAAGACAACATCATCCCACCAGAACAATGAAGACATCATCCCACCAGAACACTGAAGACAACATCATCCCACCAGAACACTGAAGACAACATCATCCTACCAGAACACTGAGGACAACATCATCCTACCAGAACACTGAAGACAACATCATCCTACCAGAACACTGAAGACAACATCATCCTACCAGAACACTGAGGACAACATCATCCTACCAGAACACTGAAGACAACATCATCCCACCAGAACACTGAAGACAACATCATCCTACCAGAACACTGAAGACAACATCATCCTACCAGAACACTGAAGACAACATCATCCCACCAGAACACTGAGGACAACATCATCCCACCAGAACAATGAAGACATCATCCCACCAGAACACTGAAGACAACGTCATCCCACCAGAACACTGAAGACAACATCATCCCACCAGAACACTGAGGACAACATCATCCCACCAGAACAATGAAGACATCATCCCACCAGAACACTGAAGACAACATCATCCCACCAGAACACTGAAGACAACATCATCCCACCAGAACACTGAGGACAACATCATCCTACCAGAACACTGAAGACAACATCATCCCACCAGAACACTGAAGACAACATCATCCCACCAGAACACTGAAGACAACATCATCCCACCAGAACACTGAAGACTACATCATCCCACCAGAACAATGAAGACATCATCCCACCAGAACACTGAAGACAACATCATCCTACCAGAACACTGAAGACAACATCATCCTACCAGAACACTGAAGACAACATCATCCCACCAGAACAGTGAAGACAACATCATCCTACCAGAACACTGAAGACAACATCCTACCAGAACACTGAAGACATCATCCCACCAGAACACTGAAGACAACAACAACATCATCCTACCAGAACACTGAAGACAACATCATCCCACCAGAACAATGAAGACATCATCCCACCAGAACAATGAAGACAACATCATCCCACCAGAACACTGAAGACAACATCATCCCACCAGAACAATGAAGACATCATCCCACCAGAACAATGAAGACAACATCATCCTACCAGAACACTGAAGACAACAACATCATCCCACCAGAACACTGAAGACAACATCATCCCACCAGAACAATGAAGACATCATCCCACCAGAACACTGAAGACAACATCATCCCACCAGAACACTGAAGACAACATCATCCCACCAGAACACTGAAGACAACATCATCCCACCAGAACACTGAAGACTACATCATCCCACCAGAACAATGAAGACAACATCATCCCACCAGAACACTGAAGACAACATCATCCCACCAGAACACTGAAGACAACATCATCCCACCAGAACACTGAAGACTACATCATCCCACCAGAACAATGAAGACAACATCATCCTACCAGAACACTGAAGACAACATCATCCCACCAGAACACTGAAGACAACATCATCCTACCAGAACACTGAAGACAACATCATCCCACCAGAACACTGAAGACAACATCATCCCACCAGAACACTGAAGACAACATCATCCCACCAGAACACTGAAGACTACATCATCCCACCAGAACAATGAAGACATCATCCCACCAGAACACTGAAGACAACATCATCCTACCAGAACACTGAAGACAACATCATCCTACCAGAACACTGAAGACAACATCATCCCACCAGAACAGTGAAGACAACATCATCCCACCAGAACAATGAAGACAACATCATCCCACCAGAACAATGAAGACAACATCATCCCACCAGAACAGTGAAGACAACATCATCCTACCAGAACACTGAAGACATCATCCCACCAGAACACTGAAGACAACATCATCCCACCAGAACACTGAAGACAACATCATCCTACCAGAACACTGAAGACAACATCATCCCACCAGAACACTGAAGACAACATCATCCCACCAGAACACTGAAGACAACAACATCACTGTGAAGATCATGTTCTTTGGTTTCTCCTGACGACCGCCGGCCGGCGGTCAGGGAGGATGTTGGCAGTGATGATAACGAGTTTATTTACAGGTATGTGTACGTCTCCCTCTCCATGTGTATCTGTACAGGTTTTTATAAGAATGTCTATATGTAGATGTATCAGTGCATGTTTATATGTGTATGTAGGGAACACAGATAATAAAAAAACTTACAGACCTCATAGACCTGCATCAACCTCACACACACACACACACACACACACACATACACACACACACACGGCACCGTCACTGCCTCTTGGCTTCATTTTTGTTAAATAAATGACGTCACAGTGAAACCAGTTCTACGTTTGTGCTCATCTCAGGTTGTATTTGTCTAAAACAGAAACCTTCTACTCCAGATAATATTTATCATTCCAGATTTTACTTTGCCTTTTTTTTTACACACGAATGTACTTACAGAAGCCTTGGCAGGATCATCTAATCTAGAAATGTTCTTGTGCTCAGAATAGACCAGCTCCCTTCCTGTGTTCTATGTTCTCACACTGATAGACGCAGACACGCCTCATCCTGTCTGCTCTCAAACATAACAGCTGCGTCAAAGTCTCTTTAACAGGTCCTGTGTTTCACTTTGTTCATCGCTGTTGTTGAACTTCTACTTTCTTCTGTTAAAACACATTTTTAAGCGTCTTTCTGTGCTGTTTTGAAGGCTGCGCTCCTTAAGACGTTTCTTTAATGGTTTATTTTTCCCCCGTAACTGATGATGGTGGGATGAAGCTGAAATCCTGCCTCAACAGGAGTCGCTCTATGTAGGAGTACCACGTCCAGCCACATGAGGGCAGCACAGGACGTTTCCATGTGCGAGGTCCTAAACTGTAGACAAATAACTGGACACGCCCCCTGTGATGTCATCCACAGCTTTCCAAAGAGCGGTTTTGAACAGGGGGTGGATTTTTTTCTACCACACTAGAAGAGTTTCTACCAAGCAATAAAAGTATTTTTGCATATCAGGCTAAGCCTTTTGATTGACAGAAGGAGAAGCCGCAGTTTGCTGTAACCCAGCTTCAGTGAGATGCAGCAGTCATTTCTGAACATCTGAGACGTGACATTCAAGTGTAAAGTCCACCAGCAGCTTCTCCAAAGCTAACTTTGATTGACATGCGGGGGGCGTGGTTTCCAGATGTGGCTGCACGGCGTACAAAGAGAACGAGGCTTCAGAACTGCTCTTCAGAAACGTGTGGGTCACGTGACCTAGTGCCTCTGTTTTATACAGTCCACGGTCCACGCCAGAGGACCTGCTGGAGAACGTCTACATCAGGACCTCCAGTTTGAAATCAGAAAAATCGCTGTACTTAGAACAAGCTGTCTGCTCTGAGCTGAACGTCTATAGAGGAACTGCAGGTCTGGATCCAGGCCTTGGTAGTCCAAAAAGAAACCACAGATCTGGACCTGCAGTAGAGGAACCGCAGGTCTGGATCCAGGCCCTGGTTTTCCGTAGAGGAGCTGGACCTAAAAAACAGTAACCGCAGGTCTGGATCCAGGCCCTGGTGGTCCATAGAGGAAAGTACAGGTCTGGACCTGCAGTAGAGGAACCGCAGGTCTGGATCCAGGCTTTGGTAGTCCAGAGAGAAACCACCGGTCTGGACGTGGAGTAGAGGAACCGCATCTGGATCCAGGTCCTGGGGGTTCGTAGAAGAACTGCATGTCTGGACCTGAAATAGAGGAACCGTAGGTCTGGATCCAGGCCTTGGAAGTCCAGAGAGAAACCACCGGTCTGGACCTGGAGTAGAGGAACCGCATCTGGATCCAGGTCCTGGGGGTTCGTAGAGGAGCTGGACCTAAAAAAGAGGAACCGCAGTTCTGGATCCAGGCCCTGGTGGTCCATAGAGGAATAGAGGAACCGCAGGTCTGGATCCAGGCCATGGTGGTCCGTAGAGGAGCTGAACCTAAAAAAGAAGAACCGCAGGTCTGGATCCAGGCTCTGGTGGTCCATAGAGGAATAGAGGAACCGCAGGTCTGGATCCAGGCTCTGGTGGTCCGTAGAGGAACCGCAGGTCTGGATCCAGGCCTTGGTGGTCCGTAGAGGAACCGCAGGTCTGGATCCAGGCCCTGTTTGTCAGTGGAAGAACTTCAATGTTCCTTATTTCCACATTACCTTCAACCCTGAAAACATCCGAGTTGACCTTTGATGCCCTCTGTCTGACTAAAGAACCTTCTCATTGGACCTCTGCAGGTTTCTATTAAACTGGTTAAATATTTGGTGATTTCTGTGAACCACATCAAAGGTTAGAAAATAAAAAGAACTGATAAAGATTTATGTAAACTGTCCGGATTAAGAATGCAGTCATGCACGACTTTGGTCTCCAGCGTCAACCGGTTTATTATATTTTACAGACAAAAAACAACAAGACATCATTGAATGACAATACTAACTTTTAAACATGAAATTATGATCAAAAACTCAACAGGGGCATTTAAACATGCTAAGTGGAAGTTCAACTTAAACTCTGAGTGACAAATACTAAAAAATCTTTCAGGTGTTTGACAGAAACCAGAAGTATTTTGGTTTCAACCTCTGGTGCAGCCTGAAACATTAACAAACAGATATACAACATTTTACCTGCTCTTGTTTTATGTGTTTGTCTACAAAGATCTTTTATTTTTATTTTAGGTAACTGATAAACATTTTTTTCTTTTATTTGCCCTTTCATAACGACCTGTGGGGGCCAGTTGAGACGTGCTGTGGGAGCCTCCTCTGTTATGGCAAGCCATCTGGGTCACAAAATGCCATCTTAATGTGTTTTGTAATAAAAATGGTAGAAAAACATAGCTTTCACAATTTCAAACATGATGTAGAAAATACTTTTTTTTTTTAAAATGTAAACCAAAGAAAGGGGATCATCAGATTCCAAGTCCATGCAAATATACACGTTTATAAAGTCAGAAATTCTAGGGTTTGTCTCACAAATAAGTTATCATATACTATTGCAGTTCTATATTTTTCTTGCAGATTGACTTGTTAATAACCTTGGAAAATCCTCTCTGCTTTTTTGTACAAACATTTTTTGGTGCTTGTTCTAGTTGAGTGCTTTTGTATTTTTTTATGACTACAGAGACTCCCTCCCTCTCTCTCTCTCCCTTTCTCTCCCTTTCTCTCCCTCTCTCTCTCTCTGTTGCTTGTGAGTGTCTTTTTTTGTTTATTTTAAACCATTTTGGGGGTTTCAAATTCAATTTAACCAATTGAAATTAATTCTGTAATATATCAACAACCTTTCAAGGGAAGTTTCATATGCCTTTTTAAAATGACATATATGCTTTATTACACAGTTTTTTTAATGATGACCAGTCCATGACAGTGGCCCTGTCATGGACTGGTCAGCTGTCCAAATATTTTTCTGTCTTTCACTTGAAGAAAGCTGGGACAAATTCCCTGGTACCCTGAATTGGAATATGCAAATATAGATGATGAATTGATGGATGGCTGTTTTGAATACAGAAAATATTATAGAGGGACGTTGTGCAACCCAAGAGCGAGGCAACTGGGATTTTCGTTTCCCAATACACTGTGAAACGCCACCCGTTTATTACAGCCATATTATCGTTTGATGTTTCGTGTCTCTAGTGGCTCGCCATACACACGCTCAGTGGGCTTGTTTTCCGCAGGAAGCTTTAAGAACCGCTGCAGCGGCGCGGAGCAGACAGAAGCTGCGAGCATCAGTCAGAGGAGAAGCGGGGAGGCCGGAAAGAGCGGACAGGGGACAGCCGCAGCGGAGCGTCGCCTGCCGGATGAGCCCTCTGTGACGACCGCAGCCCCTGGCTCCATGCGGGGCCCCCGGAGCTCGGGAGCAGGAGTTAGCGGCGCGCGGCTCTGACTCAGGCGGTTGTTTCATTTACTTTTTCTATAGTTTTATCACATTTTCTGCCATCATGGGACTCGGGAAAGTCAGGACTCTGGCTGTTTACTTCGACACCCTAAACGAGAGCAACCTGCCGGTGTTCTCCGGGGGGGACCTGGTCTCGGGGAGGGTGGTGGTGGAGGTCAGCGGGGATGTCCGCGTCAGGAGCCTGGACGTGACGGCGCGCGGCGTGGCCAAGGTGCGGTGGACGGAGTCGCGGAACGCGGGGGCCAACACGGCGTACACTCAGAACTACACGGAGGAGGTGGAGTACCTGCAGCACCGGGACACGCTGATCGGCGGGGACGCAGGTGAGCTGCGCGCGCGTGTGTGTGTGTATGTGCGTGTGTAACAGGGGTCCTGTTAAAAACTTCAACAGAAACTTGATGAATCGTGCGCGCGGCCAGTCAGCGGTGCTGATGCAACAGCTGATGCGGGGATGAAAGATGGGAGGGGGCTGCCTCAGAAAAGTTCGATCCAAAACACGGATCCCAATCAGCATATCGATAACAACGGTTCTGCTGCTACATATGCGCCGAAAGTGATGTGGACGTTGCATTTCCACGCTCACGTCCACGCAGAGCCGCTCCGGCAACTCCCTTTGTTAGAAGCGGTTCAAACCTGTTCGCAGACTCGGGGGTGGGGGTGGGGGGTGACGCCGGAGCTGCTGCTTCAGCCTCCCGACGCTCTAAATACCTGCTCCAGGACCTCACCAGGCTCCGCGTATGGATCCTTCACGGAGGAGTTCCGATTTAGATGGATTTGTGCTATCATCTTAAAAAATAAAATTTAAAATTTTATTTTTTAAGATGATAAAAGTCTGAAGATATGAAGACTATGAAAAGTCCCCTTTTCTCCAGCTTTTAGATTTTATCAAGACGGAAATTTTGGATACAAATTTGTGGATGTTCATGCAGAAATGTTTCGATTTTGTGGATGTTTGACAATTTATAAAGTCACAATTTCTGACTATTTTTATTAAAATACCAGACATATCTGACTCTTTCTGGCTGTTTTGTAGAGTCAGAATTTTTTCTTGTGAATTTCTGTTTCTTAAGTTGAATATAATTTTTTTTTCAAAAATACATTTGTTTATTAAGTCAGACTAACTTTTCTGACTAATTTGCAAAGACACAAAAAAAATTCTGACGTGGTTAAAATATTTGTCAAAAAGACTCAACTCGTAATTTTCTAAAAATGTTTTTCACAAATTGATGATTTAATAAAAGCAGACTTCCAAAAGCTGTTTATAAAGTGAGATGTTTCTTCTTTAAATCGGAGTTTGATCTGGTTCTTCTGAAAGTTTAACACATCAACGTGGCTCATCTGACTCGTCTGAATTCATCGTGGTTATGGCCTCTGAACAGAACCTGAACCTAGAACCAGGTCTGTCCGGAGCTCCCACAGCTCAGAACATCACCTGAACATCCGCCCAGGTGATCGAGGCCCCACAGATGCAGATCAGCCCACAGACCAAAACCATTAAGCTTAATTCCAGTTAAAGAAAGGTACAGATTCTCAATTTTAAGAGCCTTAAAAAAAGTAGTAATATACCTTGTTTTTCTTTAGGTGTGGAGCTATTTGATCATAAAACATCCACCTGTACACATAAATGTGTTTGACCACAAATGTGATCATTTTGGATGTTTCTCTGTGGCAAAAGGAGCAGATAATTACTCGTTTTTATGCTTCTTTTGTGGGAACTGAATGTGGTTTTTCGCTGTAAACTCGGAATCATCCAGAAAATCCTCACCAGACTCATAATTCATGTCGTCCAGTCAGTTTCACTGTTGTTAGTTATCTCATACATGAGCCGGAGAGGTGAAAATGTTTCCAGAGCAGCTGAGATGATATCAAACCTGCGTCGGTTTCAGCCCCAAACCACGACGATGGACTGAAGGATTTCTGACAGTTTCACTTGAAATTACAGAAGACGTTTGTCACAAACCCGTTTCTAAATAGCCTGAGTTGATGCTTCAGCTCAATTTCAAGCCAAAGGTGCGTTTTTCAGACTAAAGGAAACATTTTTAACCCTGAAAACTAAAATCAAACTGTTTTGGCCCCAGAAATCGTCAGATTTCATGTAAAGCTCCATGCATCTCAGAAGACTGGTTTTAATTTGTTTATTTGTTCTGAAATCGGCTTTGTCGTGGCACAAAACACCTCCACCTTCTTCTCGCATCATTTGTGTCCCTGAAATGTTCGCGTGACAGCAGCGGGTCCACCTGAAAGTTCATCTCCGACCACGACACCCCTCCTCCCGCCCTGCGCGCTTCTCTCTGTGTGGGCGGGCTCTAGTCGCGGCCCAGCCAATCAGCGCTCGGTATCTGTGAGCCGTTGCTCCTCCAGCCAATGGCCGTCGGAGCTGCGGTGTCGGGGTTTCCAGGCGGAGGAGGCCGTTCAGGCTGGTTCATACCGGTCTGCTCCTGATCGCGCCGCCGGGACGCGGCCACGCGAAACGCGGGCCCGCACACACACACACACGCGCGGAGCGGCTCGTGACCGCGCGCGTTGCCGGAAGAGTTAAATAGAGCAGTGCGCGCGCGTGTGGCTGCTGCGTTCACGTGAACAGAGACAGAAGCTTTGAATGATCCAATTTAAAAAAAAAAATAGTTTTAGGAACAGTTTTAATTTGGTTGTGTCAAAAAATACAGAATCAGACGAATAATGAGGAAGACTTGTAAAGGTCGCCCCTCCTAACGGTGTCCCTGCCGCCGAGGCCGGTCCTCCTAAAGGTGTCCCTGCCCTGCAGGCCGGTCCTCCTAACGGTGTCCCTGCCGCCGAGGCCGGTCCTCCTAACGGTGTCCCTGCCACCGAGGTCGGTCCTCCTAAAGGTGTCCCTGCCCTGCAGGCCGGTCCTCCTAAAGGTGTCCCTGCCGCCGAGGCCGGTCCTCCTAAAGGTGTCCCTGCCCCGCAGGCCGGTCCTCCTAACGGTGTCCCTGCCCCGCAGGCCGGTCCTCCTAAAGGTGTCCCTGCCACCGAGGTCGGTCCTCCTAAAGGTGTCCCTGCCACCGAGGTCGGTCCTCCTAAAGGTGTCCCTGCCCTGCAGGCCGGTCCTCCTAACGGTGTCCCTGCCCTGCAGGCCGGTCCTCCTAACGGTGTCCCTGCCGCAGAGGCCGGTCCTCCTAACGGTGTCCCTGCCGCCCAGGTCGGTCCTCCTAACGGTGTCCCTGCCGCCCAGGTCGACCCGGGCCGTCACGGCGGGTTTGGTGTCACCTGTTTGTCAACAAAAGTCTTAATTTAGTACGTTTCAAGCTTTGCTCCTGGAACTCCGGACGAGCGGCGACTTTACCGTCTAACGGTTCTGTTTGATTCCAGTCTCCTCAAAGACGCTGCCGCCAGCGCTGTACTCACGCACTCACAGAACAGGAACAAGCTGTGATGTCATCCACAGTCAATGTCGTTGTTTCCAGTTTGTGTTGGGGTTTTCCGAACATCTCGGATGCATTTGGGATCACGTTTTCTGTTTTTCAGACGAAGACGGTCCAGAGGAGGGTCTGACTGTTCTTCACGCCGGTTTGCATGAGTTCGCCTTCAGCTTCAACCTGCCGCAGATGTGAGTTCTGGTTCCGGCTCGCTTCATCTTCATGGATCTTCGTCAATTATAAAATCAAAAGAAGTTGATTAGAGATCAGGAAACCTGGAAGATGACAGGATAGCAGAGAGACGTGACATGTGGCTTTTATCGACACAATTAGGATACGTCACAGTCACAAGAGGGAGTGGTGGCCTAGTGGTTACAGTGGTGGGCTTGGAGGACCCAGGTTCAAGCCCAGGGCTGCCCACAATGGTAAATCACTGGGGGCCCCTGAGCAAGGCCCTTAACTCCCAATTGCTCCCCGGGGCGCTGGTTCTCACTAGTGAAACTAGTTGATGGGTTAAAAGCAGAGACTAATTTCGGTGCATCGTACATACAGCGTGTGCACGATGTCCACACTGACAAGAAAGGGAAGAAAAAAAAAATTCAGACGTATTACCAGTTTAATGTCGCAATTTAGACTTTCTTCTTTGAAGAAATTCTGAAATTGAAGTTCACATCTAATTCTTTTTTATTTTTACGTTAGAATTGCGACTTTCTTCTGACTCTCGTTCAAATCAGAAATTTTACTTTTTGTTTTAGATATCTGTGATTAAAAACAAAATTTTTACTTTCCAGAAAATTTAGGTTAAAGCCGGATTTTTTCTGGTTTCAGTCTCAGAATTTAAAATGTAAGAATTCTTTCTTTCAAAAATCTGATATTCACTGAAATGTTTAATCTTTAACCTAAGTTTCAAGTTCACCCCAGTAGTCTCAGTTATGTATATATATAACTTGAATTTAAACTTTAGATTTGCAAGTCCAACCTGCTTTTCTCTCCCGGTTTCACAGATTTCACCCGGTGATTCAGTAAATGAGGATTTAAACTCCTGAGTTTAGTAAAATAGGGCCTCCAAACTAGAAGCCACCGTGGATGTTTCAGAGGCAACACGGGCGTTAGAGGCTTTTGTCTCAATAACCATACCGAGAGCGTCTGGAGGGGCCGAACTAACCACCCGTGTATGAAGCGGTTAAAACGAGCCCCACCTCCAGCAGCTGCAGCAGCCAGACGCCGCAGCAGGACTTTTACTGCAGCGGGGCAGCTCTTACTCTGAAGCTTTGGCTACATGCTTCTGATGTGCTTGGCTTTGTTGTGTTCTGGTACGTGAACTGGAATAAAGACCACCCGCCCGTCGCTCCTCTCGTCCTCAGGGCCCTGGCCACTTCCTTCGAAGGAAAGCACGGCCACGTGAGGTACTGGGTGAAGGCCGAGCTGCACCGCCCGTGGCTGCTGCCCGTCAAGGTCAAGAAGGAGTTCATCGTGTTTGAACACATCGACATCAACACGCCGCTGCTGCTGGTAGGAACACGCTGCACATCAGCACCGGTCAGCGTCCCGGCGGTTGAATGGGCCGTTTAGCTCTCCGATGGGCCAGAAACCTCGGACCCCTGTGAGATAACGTTGTGACGTTTTAATCAGACACATTGAGACACAAACGCACCGGTGGCGTCTTCTGCAGGAACTGGTCCCGCTGTCACAGACTCCGCCGCCCATGGAGCCTCTGGACCAGATCGTCATCACAACCTCCTCGAACCCGGTTTTAGAGCCACTGAAATGTTGTATCGCAACTGCTTTTGGAACAAAATGGTGGAGGCAGCGTGTGAAACGGCGTGTCCTCCACGCGCAGCGCTCCAACAAACAAATGTGCAAACGATAAGTCCAGTTGGGCGTCATTTCTGTTCATTTATTAAAATAAATAAATATGTTCTTCCATAAAATGAGGCTGCTATGTTAATCTGAGCCTGTGCTGGCGGTAGGCCACGGTAGGAACCGGGTGGTCCCCACCTTCCACGACCCGCCCTAAGCAGTGAGCACACCTGTAGCTCACCTGTAGCTCACCTCTAGCTCACCTGTAGCTCACCTGTAGCTCACCTGTAACTCACCTGTAACTCACCTGTAGCTCACCTGTAGCACACCTGTAGTTCACCTGTAACTCACCTGTAGCTCACCTGTAGCTCACCTGTAACTCACCTGTAGCTCACCTGTAGCTCACCTGTAACTCACCTGTAGCTCACCTGTAACTCACCTGTAGCTCACCTGTAGCACACCTGTAGCTCACCTGTAGCTCACCTGTAACTCACCTCTAGCTCACCTGTAGCTCACCTGTAGCTCACCTGTAACTCACCTGTAGCTAACCTGTAGCACACCTGTAGTTCACCTGTAACTCACCTGTAGCTCACCTGTAGCTCACCTGTAACTCACCTGTAGCTCACCTGTAGCTCACCTGTAACTCACCTGTAGCTCACCTGTAGCTCACCTGTAACTCACCTGTAGCTCACCTGTAGCACACCTGTAGCTCACCTGTAGCTCACCTGTAACTCACCTCTAGCTCACCTGTAGCTCACCTGTAGCTCACCTGTAGCACACCTGTAGCTCACCTGTAGCACACCTGTAGCTCACCTGTAGCTCACCTGTGCATACACCTTCCTGAAACACCATGTGACTAACAGCAGTGCAACAACCCCCAAGTGGATAAATAAAGACCAGATAAATAAATAAACCTGCACTAAAGTGACTATAAATGGCTCCTACAAGAAATGACGCAAAGAAAGTAAACATTTGATAAATGTGAAGAATTCAGAGTAAATTTATATTTACTTTTGTGTTTCTGTATTATTTCTGTATGTTTTTGGTATTTTCCATATCCCGACTTCATCAGACTTGGGCTGTAAATTAAAATAACATTTCGTTTTTCCACTCGGGCCTTCTAAAGAGGTCAATTTCTGCTTCTCCGTGTTTTATGACCCAATAATGAAACAATAAATTATTGCACGTGTGCGCAAAGGCTCAGAAAATACGGTTTATTTATGTTGTAGCGGAGGCCGTTTAAGAAACGAGACCAGTCTCGCCGACGCTGGACTGAGAACGTTGGGAGGCTGCTGGTCCTTGTGAGGTCCTGGTGTCAAGGCGCCGTCCTCCAGGAGATCGACCAATCAGACGACACTTAACTGAGCTAACTGACATCTCTCATTTTCTGGAATATTTTTCCGTGTAATTGGAGTTTTTCTGGGTTAAACGTTCTTCTGGAGGGACCAAAGATGAAGCTACGGTGGCTGGAAAGGACCACTTGAAATGTGGCTGCAGAGTTTGAAACCAGGATTATGTTGTGAAGTGTGCGTTTGTGTGTGAACAGGCTCCTCAAGCTGGAACGAAGGAGAAGACTCTGTGTTGCTGGTTCTGCGCTTCAGGCCCGATCTCCCTCAGTGCCAAAATCGAAAGAAAGGGCTTCACACCAGGTGAGGCTCACCTGTCCTCCTCATTCCTGCTGCTCTTCCTCTCCTCACCTCCCAGCTTTAATCATGTCGCCTCTCTGTCAGTCTGACGACTGATCTCTTCTCCATCTCTCCCAGGCGAGTCCATCCAGATCTTCGCTGAGGTGGAAAACTGTTCTTCCCGCGTCGTGGTGCCCAAAGCGGCATTGTACCAGACCCAGACCTTCTTCGCCAAAGGCAAGGGCAAGCAGATCCAGCAGCTGGTGTCCAACCTGCGAGGAGAACCTGTGCAGCAGGGGAAGAGCCAGAGCTGGGAGGGCAAGATGCTGAAGATACCGCCGGTGTCCCCCTCCATCCTGGACTGCCCCATCATCAGGGTGGAGTACGTCCTCATGGTGAGTTCAGGTCCAGAAGCCTCCCTGAGATCTGTCACGTTAGTTCAGTGATGGGATTCTTTCAGTCCTTTAATCTGCATCAAAGAAATGTTGTTTCATAGAATGAAACCGTCAAAGCTCAATAATAACCCTGAAAATACGAGCTGTGACCTGGCGCCGGCGCTTTAGGTGGGCCGGAGCGCCGTTCCGACACTTTTAAATGACCCCCTCAGCGTTCAGGCCTTTTCTCCCAATGTGGGCTGAGCACCGGGACTTGGCGCCGTTGGACCTTCACTACGCCGGAAAATGAAGGTCGAGCTAACATTAGCGCCTCTATCGAGGAGCCTGCAGCGGCCGTGGCGACCGCGGGGTCGAAGCGGGTGGTCTGGGTCAGGACTCGGGGGCACCGGCACGTTTTCGTCTCCACTTAAAGCGCCACCTGGCGGTGACACGCTGAAATAATGTAAACGTGATGCCCTCACGCCACTGAAATATCTGACAATATGTCAATAAGTCATTCAAACTGACAAATAACTCGTTTTCGTCCAACATTAAATACAAATTTTAAACTGATATCTTGACAATAACATAGGTTAGCATGTAAAGTACTTTGACATGTTATTAATTATTTCATATGAATTTTTCATAATATAACAGATTTAATATTAATTTATACCAATATTAGTATATTGTGTTTGTACGTCAAACATAAATATGTCTGAGCTGAAGTTTAGATTAGGGTTTGATTTGAATTTAATAAACAAATGTCAGTCAAATGTCCCCGTGTTAACAGTTGGACAAGCGCGTGTGTGTGTGTGTGAGACGTGGGTCCTGCTGAAATGAAAACGTTTGTCCTCCTGCAGGTGTACGTGGACGTCCCCGGTGGGCTGAACCTGTCGCTGTCGTTGCCGTTGGTGATCGGGACCATCCCGCTCCACCCATGCGCCACTCGGACCTCCAGCATCAGCAGCAACTGCAGCACCGTGAACTGGCTGGGCCTGCCAGAGCGACCCGAAGGTGGGTACCGGAGGACGGTGTCGTCCTGCGGGTTCCTCATAGGCTGTTGGACCAGAGCGATCTTACATCTGTTGTTGTTGTTTGATCGCAGCTCCGCCCAGCTACAGCGACCTGGCGATATCAGAGGCCCAGAGGCGGGACTGTCTGCAGGGCTTCGACGGGTCCGATGGGGGCGGAGACCAGCCGCCATCTCTGCTCACGTACATCACGGAGTTCAGATATCTGCCGCCGCCGCTCTACTCTGAGGTACACGTGCACACACGGCGAGCACGATCGTGTCCTTTTATCCAACAGAGCTGAAGTCTTTAAAACCAGAACCACCGTTTTTAAGAGTTATGATATGTGGACTAGAAGGTTCAAGTTTACAAAAAAGCTTCTATAAGTATCCAAGAAAGATGGAATAAACACCAAGTCCTGTGCCCCTCCCCCCTCAGGTGGACCCGTACCCCGGCACTGTGGAGGTTTGTGGCGCCGTCGACATCCAAAGACATGATGCGTGTCCGTCCCGCTGAGAGGAGCTCTGAGACATATGCACAAACGCGACAGCGTCGTCCCGACAACCAGGCCCCGGACCCTCGCCGACCTGGAGACGACCAGCCGAGAGAACGCGCAGCGGCTGCGATTGACCACGCTGGATCTGCCGCTCCAGATGAGGCGTATCTGGAGCGTGCTTTGAGAACTGTCTGACCAATCAGGGCACCGCCTCGATCAGGAATTTGCACGCACTGTAAATACTGTTTTCCTCTCAGATCGCTAAAGTAGAATCTGTCCACAGACGTAGACTTTAAACTCTAAATGGCACATTACTGCAAAACGAGAGCTATCTGCACTTACAGCCAAAGGTTAGAACCCCCTTTCAATCCCAGTTTCCTCGTATTCAAACCGTGTGACTACAGGTTGTAGCGTGAGCAAGACACAACCTCAAAGGAACAAGAACTTAAACCTTTAATCAGCAGAACGTGAGCCAAAAAGAAAAGTGGAAGTTGATGGATGGATGGAAACCAGATGGATGGATCCAGAAAAGTTGCTTCTCTAAGACCTTTGCTGATGTCATTTCCTCTTGGCTTTG